>OENM01002739.1:0-14726 GCA_900239745.1 Rotaria magnacalcarata
TATTTTCTACTCTATCTTCTCTCTGTCCTTCTCTCTCTCTCCTTTGGGTATATAAGCGTGTGCTATGCATGTAAACAATGTGACGAATTTTGATAAAATAGATGCTTGTAATGATGTAACTACGATTTAGTCAACTTCTTTATATCATAAATCGTATAATTTACACATAGAGTACAAGTTAATATAACCAATGAAGATGAAGAGAGAGAGAGCGAGGGAGAGAAAAAAGAAAAAGAAAAGGAACGGCTAATAAATGGACAATAAGAAGAAGAAAAAGGAAGTAAATAGATGAGTAGCACAGAGAAAAANGTCTCTAGAAACTTCATACACCATAATACAGATACAGACCGTGGTAGACGGATTCCAGAAAACGAGCTTTATCGTGTTTCACATTTTTAATCCCGCAGGGATTGCGCTAATAGCTTTTATTTTCTACTCTATCTTCTCTCTGTCCTTCTCTCTCTCTCCTTTGGGTATATAAGCGTGTGCTATGCATGTAAACAATGTGACGAATTTTGATAAAATAGATGCTTGTAATGATGTAACTACGATTTAGTCAACTTCTTTATATCATAAATCGTATAATTTACACATAGAGTACAAGTTAATATAACCAATGAAGATGAAGAGAGAGAGAGCGAGGGAGAGAAAAAAGAAAAAGAAAAGGAACGGCTAATAAATGGACAATAAGAAGAAGAAAAAGGAAGTAAATAGATGAGTAGCACAGAGAAAAACGATGACGATTTATTGGTTATTCGAAAACATATCTCTATACATGAAAACGTAGGATTATTCTTATGCTAATAAACAATAAACGATTGAAACAATTGTTTTTTTAATATAAAATACACATGACTTATAGTTCGACGATTGTTGTTTAATTGAGAATACAAAACGCCATTTAAAAGAACTTTTTGATATGTACACTTTTCTATCTTTAAATAAAACCGATGTGAAAATTTTGATATTTAAACATTGTTTTCCTATTTAAAATAAGTACTCCTATTTAAAATAAGTTCCAGTTCCATTCATGTCTTTTTATTTCTTACTTCATGTAATGAAACTACAAAAAACAAATTTATGAATTTTTTCAAAGCATTGATATATAATCATAATTAATATTTATTCCGATTATTAATTTCTATTTTTACTTCTGTACACTGCTAAAAAACGTCTGAAATTAATATGTAATGTAATCAGCCTATCATACATAATCCTTAATATATCTTATCATAGTAGAAAGCGCTTGCTGATGCGTCTAACAGAATTCTTCAAGGGAAACAGAATTTTGACAAAATTCTTCTGGTAAACGATCAATTCTGCTTAGAATTCTGCTTTCGACCCAAGGTAGTGTGTATACAGTAACACAGAATTCTGTAAGGGAAACAGAATTCTCTGTTGGTAGTATTCCTTGCGTCTTTAAGTCATATAGGTATTATTCTTACAGAATTCTCGTGGTTGTTCTTGCGAGAATTCTGCCACCCCTCGATTAAATAGGCGGTTATGGAAACCGCTGGACACTCACTTATAAGTCATAGAACTAATGAACAGATAGCCGTGACGTAATTGAACTTACTGTTACGAATTTTGTTTGAGATCGATGTTGTAGAGATGTAAAAGATATTATTCGTTACTGCTGCAACTTTTATTATTTTTTGTGATCACAACGAGAAACTGGAAGAGTAGCGCTACCGCTATTCTTAGTGTACATCTGTTCCAGTTCTTATGCATAATACAATGCACTCGCTTTATGTACGTGCACCCCGAGAGAGAGAAGAATAGAAAAATATATAATAGACATATGCGCATTACGTAGGTTATGTCTAAAGATACAATCAAGTTACATAAAAGCAGATAGATAACATTAAGAAGTAAAGCAGAAAGATTGATGAGAGTACTAGGTTATACAACGCCTATGGCATATTGCATAACACTCATCATAATGTATTCCTCCTTCCTAATACCGGATCAGAGGATATTCCAAAGAAATGGAAACGCAAATATGTGAACAATAAAGGATGTCCATGCATTATTGGCACACTTACAGTGATAATGGACATCCTTGTATATGACAACACACAATCGCCCACTGAACAATACGTAATTCTTCCCTGTATCATTTTCTCTCTATATATCTTTTCTCTCTCATGAATTTATGATATATGCAGCTGGAATTATTGGTCAATCTTGGTATATTAAAAATAAATATCACGCTTCAAATGGTAACAATCATACAGAATATCAACAAATTGATTATTATTGGAGCAAAACATTATCATTGACGACTAGCTTTGGATTACCGAAGTATCCAACGTTGTCTAAAATTGTTAAAAATATTCTCATTATATCACATGGAAATTCGAACGTTGCGCGTGGTTTTAGTATTAATGAACATAATGTTACAGAAAACAGAACATTGTTGTCATTATCTTCTATTAATGGTCTTCGTTCAACATGGGATGTAATAAAATTTTATGATGCAGGGTCACCACATTGAGTATCGGTCAAGATTGATATGATTCGTGCTGTACAAAAATCGAAATAGGTTTATAATCAAGAACAATTATCATTGAAATCTCTTGCTGATCGTGAAAAAGAACAAAGTGAAAAATATGAACATACAAATGAAGAAATGAAAAAATTAATTGATCGAGAAAATCAGTTATTGTCGAAGCAAAAGGGGCTTCCACGATGAACAAAAGCACAATTTTTGGTGGGTGAAGGTCGACAACGACTTGATAATGATTTGAAAAAAACGGATATTATTGATGCACAAGTCGCAAATGCGTTAATTGGAGCTGGCGAAGAAGAAATTAATTAATCTCAGATGAACTTTTCAAAATAACCGACGAATTATTAAAAATTCAATCTAAAAGAAATATTTTTATTTGTTTAAATTTAATAAGATTAATTGTAGCAATTTATGATTTTGAAACTTTTCTTTTGGTGCTATTTTTTGTGATTTTCTTGTTTTGTATCATGTACGTACATATGAAATGAAATAAAACTATGTGTGAACTACTAAAGAGTTCTTTGACAAAATGCATCTTTCTAAGTAGACATTAAACAGAACCGATAGGTTGTCGAGTATGCGTCATTTTTTCTTCAGTATGAATATTTCTTATAGGGTCGAAGGCTGAAAAAAACACTCTCTTTTCATTGAAAATCCTCTTTCTCTTGAAACTAATTATCCGCTTTTTTCCAAAATGCTTCGTGAAATGCAGGGTAATAATTATATGAATTATCCACAAAACAATGGCCCAATGCCACCAACTACTCAAGTCACTATTCCACATGCACTATCTGCTTGTTTAATTGACCCACGTGGTGCTCGCAAAGCACAAATTCGACCACAATCGGACTGTGTTATTAAATTTGATGATCAATTACCAAGTAATGATCGTATAATTAGTAAAATCGGTATGCCAAATAATATTACTCAAGCAGAGTATTTAATGCAAACAGCTGCTAAACAATCGTAACAATGGACTAATTCAACTGTAGCATCACAAAAGAAACTTTGTATGAGTTTCGTTCTCTTGAGCATGTCTAGGAGACTGTGTATTGACTTGTTTCATAAATATAAATATAATTACTTTCAAATTTTTATCTTTTTATTTTCAAAATCTATTTGAGATGAAGATTGATTTATCTAAATTGCATTCACTCACCACAAAAGACTACACTAATCGAAAACCTTTATCATGTTCTGTGATACTGTTTCAGTAACTGTTTCACATTTCAATAATAATACATAATACATAAGTGTCGATAGCAATCAATTACAATATAGGATCACATCGTCAAGCTTGATTTATCCTCCTCAACATACGAGCTTGATTACTATAACCAGCATTTGGCATATGTTTGTTTATCACCCCGTCTATTTTGAATGAGTTTTCAAGATAAATTCTCTTCAGTATTATGTCGAAGTAGTTTTAGATCTTCGAAAATAATTATCATCATATCACCAAAAATTTTCCATGTACGCTATAACATTTACCAAGTAGATTCAATCCGACAATAGGACCCGACAAGATCCGATCCGATCCGATAGAGTTTCGATATGATCCCATCGGATTTCATTAGAATCCTATATGGATATCATCGGAATCCTGGTTCAGGACCTAAAGTCGGATCCTCAGTGTCGGAATCCGACGGAATCTTATTTCACGCATCCGATGGGAAACAGTTACCATGAACTTCTCATGTCCGAGAGTGGGAAACCGATGATAACCATATTATTTCCGATAGACGAACTCAGTAGGATCCCATAGGTCGGACACTCCTACGAAATTCCTATAAGAACCTATCAGGTATCACCATGTTCCTATGGGGCACATCAGATTCCAACACTAATAATCCCAAGAGAATTCCTACACTTGGTTCTTATCGGATCCCCTGAATTCCAATAGGATCTCAAAGGATCCGATGAAAAAACAGTATAATATACTTCAGTAAAGACTATTCGACGATGCTATGGTAGCCCACACAACATCTATAGAATACAAAATTAGAAAATATATTGCAGCTACTAAATGGAACAATAGATCCAAAGGATGGGTATACAATTTAATGCACTATAAACAAGTAGAGTCAAAAATACAATTGAAACAAATTCAGCAAAACCGACAAAACTAAAAGGTTCTTCCCCTGTATCCACCTGAAATACGTGTTCTAACGGTTGTCTCTAAAAACATAAAAACGTTTTCAAATGGCCCATGCGACCTGAGCAGATATCTCACAGGAGTCACTACTCCTTCGTGTCAAGTAAAAAACTAGTTACGGTTTTATCCAAAACCATAAAATATTACTCCCAACGTCACATCGAGAGATTATGTGCTTTTTAAAAGTCAATACGATTGTACAGACCACCTCCGTTTACCTACTTCATTTCCAACTTGCAACATCACGAGCCTCCACTTGCTTCGAGTTGCTCGGGAATCATGAAAATATCTTCTCCTCAACATTCGCCACAGCAGCATTTCTGCCGAACCTATGACAGCCTCGAAACAACAATGCACACACCGCCTTATAATTGCTTTTAAATCTCACAACTATTCTAGCTTAGTGGGGACACCACGCTGTTTCAGCACCATTAGTTTATCTTAGATTCCAAACACTTTTATTTTAAAAATAAAATCAGCGCTGTTCTAGCAGCAACTGCGTTACTCAGATTCTAATTTCCAGCCTTTTCTATGTAGTGCTCTTGTTTAGGAAGGCGAAGTTGATGTGATTGATTTTATTTAATGGAAGTATATTTCTGAGAAATGTAGTGATGAATTTTCTTCATGCGCTTTGTTTCTTTTTTGTGCATGTTTTCAGATTCATTGTGTTCGCTGATAGCTCGTGTAGTTTTCGTGGAATTGAAAGTGACATTGTATTTTTCGGAATAATTTAGGAGAAATCGTATCAGTTGAGTGATGCTATGACCGAAAAGAAACTGTTGAGTTCCGTATAGACGAGTCTGACGATTTCCAAAGAAACCGATCGGATCCGACTGGAAGCTTATTTTTGAATCCTAGTGCCGGAAGTCGCATCGGTTTCTGTAGTTGTGTGCCATTGGATATTCATCGGAATCCGACTCTCGGATCCGGTAATGATTCGTCAACCAGAAATCCCATCGGATATTGTCGGCTGGTTGGATCCTACCTGATCCGATGCGATGCAATGCAACATCGGATTCATTCACCTGGGTATTGTACTAAATTCAAAATATCTTTGAGAAATACAATTTGGAATCATATTCTGACACGTACATAATGCAGTACGATTCACGAGTGCTATTGTTTACTTTTCAAAAAGTAAATCAGTGAATATATTTTCGACAATAATATAAATAGAAGATTGTAATGACTATTAATAGAGAGAATGAATTATACCCATGTTTATCGTGGGTGCGTACTTTAAAGACTTCTACTCGCGACTGATAAAAGAATGAAAGAGGTGAAGCTTATCTTTATATCAGTCACATTCATCGGGAACTCATTTAGTCTTTTTTCTTTTATTCGCGCAAGCATCTTACATTCGTGTCATTTTTTGTTTCTTCTCGTAGTTAATAAGAACGATATTCTCTACAGATAGTATGTGGTTCATTCTTGTCATAGTTGTACTCATAATATGTATATTTTATCGTATGTTAAAATTTTGGATAATCGATCCATGGCTTATTCATCGTGATCTATGGGCTCAAGGTATTCCGGGGCGTCATATTCCATTAATAGGCGAAATATTCAACATTCGTAAATGTATTATTGCTGGAGATCCATTCGCACATCAAGTAGTTTTGGAGAAACAATTCGGCAACTACTACCATGTTTCATTTGGTCCTGTTGCTCGTCTGGATACATCTGATCCAGCCTTGATAAATGGTGTTCTTAAAACCAACGCTCGCGCTTATCATAAAGCATATGTCATGCGACTAACTCTTGGAGTACTATTAGGAAACAACAACCTGTTGATGGCCGAGGATGAGATACACGCTCAACATCGCCGATTGATAGAACCTGTATTTCAACATCAAAATCTAAACTCCATGATATCACTCATGGTGGATATTACATCAAATCTCACTGGAAAATGGTCATCCATGACTACTGTTGCTGCTGACCAAAACAAGCCACTTGTTTTCGATATTCATGAAGAGATGGCAAAATTGACATTAGATATTGTTACAAGTTGCGTATTCGGTACGGAGATAATGTCTGATGAAAAAATGCACAAGATAGTTTATCGCACTATAACAGAATCACTTGAATTGATGGAAAAACGTTTGTTTAACATGACTGCTATAATTCCAATTATCAATCGTCTTCCATTGTCAAGTAAGCGTCGTATTGATAAATGTGTTTCTGAAGGAAAACAACTCATTCGACAAATCGTCGATAACCGTAAAAAAGGATTAACTAAGTCGGCTTGTAAAGGTTTGAATTAGTCGTCAGTTTTTTATTATCAATTATTCATTCAATACTTATTGGTAGGTCCCGATTTACTTGATTTACTCTTAGCAGCTTCTGGTGAAGATAAAGCGAGTAAATTCACCAATGAAGAAGTCTACGAAGAAGCATTAACCTTTGGTGAGTATATCATGTCGGATATTTGTAGTGAGAAACCAGTATTTTGTTGCTACTGTGTCTAATAATTTGACTGAAAAACAAATTAAAATCAATTTTAAGAATGATTTATAAAAATTCTTTCAATGCTAAAGACAGGCATTTTTACAATATCTATCGTGCTCCCAACGTTGGTTCGATTTAGTCAATTAGCGTACACTTAGTAATTAATTGAAATCGATTTTGCATCAGACTTGCAATTCATTTTCATTTGATCTGTTGTAAAAATTATTAAATAAGTTCATGCGAAATAAAATGAATGCAAACATTCGTTCGATCATTTAGTTGCTGCTGGACATGAGACAACATCGACATTGATGACATGGACCTTATACAATTTGACCAACAATCCAGATGTTTACCGTCGGTTGGAAGCAGAAGTAGACTCAGTACTGAGTGACGATGAAGAGATAACACCGTCGACATTGTCACTGTTGAGTTATACTGAAGCCGTATTGAAAGAAGCCCTACGAATACATCAACCGGTACCTGCAATAGTTCGCACTGCGGTTAAAGATAATACACTTGTAGCAAGTGACGGTAAACAGATCCATATCAAAAAAGGAACGGGGATTTTTCTCAATTTCTACATGCTTCATCAGTAAGGTTTTTATTACATTTGCTTGTGTGATTTTATCTTTGAAAAATAGCTCAGAAAAGTATTGGCATGAACCATTCAAATTTGATCCATCCAGATTCGATGGCAATCAATCAGAAAAGCTTATTTTCCCGTTTTCTGCAGGACCTCGATCATGTGTTGGAAAAAATTTTGCCATGTTAGAAGCAAAAATAATGTTAGCCTTGATAATTCGAAAATTTCGTTTCGAACTCGAACCAGCTCAAAATCTTACTCCAGAAATTGTCGTCACCATGAGGTTAAATAGTTCGTTTTCTACTTTGGATTTTCTAAAGAGTTTCTATTTCTAGGCCAAAGTATGGTATGCGAATGCGAATTTATCCTCGATAATACTTACAACAATTAATTCAAACTTTATAAACGAAAAAAAACTAAATCGATCAGTTACATTCTAAATGAATCAATAAAAATATTGAACAAAAAATAAAATATTCACCCAATCTATCAATGAATTTCACCATAATCTTGATTCGTTTAAACGTTGCAATATACGCCTATTTTCTTTTTCTGTGAAATTTAAAGCTAAGAATACCTACAGCACAGATAAAACAACTGTGAGAATTCGAATCGCTACAGAAAAGTTTAAATAGCTGTACGAGAATTAAATAGCTATAGAAAAAGAAAAATAATGATAGAGTACTTTGAATAGTTTCACGGAAGATTACATAGTTACGGGAAACTTCAAATAGCTGTGCGCAACTTTACATAGCTATGTATTACATAAAAAATGTCGACTGAAATCTCACAAGAACAAAAAGTATCTCTTTTGAGAATGAACTCATTCAAACATTGCAACATACTTTACCATGAAAATTAATGCCGGTGTCCAATTCGAATCTCAAAGTTGTTAGTGTGCCTCTTATTTTTTCTAGAAGAAAGTAGAACAGCAATAAGAGTATTCAATTGTTACTCAAGAAAATTTGATTGCTTTCAAAAGTGATAACAATTTTAAAAGATAGAATTCGAGAGTTATGTTTAAATCTTCATCTTAAGATGGTATCTTTTTAAAATTTGCTGTCATATATTATACAAGTTAGTTTAGAAAATAACTATAATCAAACATGATTTTTGTTAATTGCTCTTACGTTGAACTATTATATATTCGTCTCTTTTTTTCTTTCTTTCGTATTTATCCTCGGTCAAGCATCGAAGATAATAGTTAAAAATATAAACTATACATATCCATAGTATAAAATAAACTGGCCATTTTGCTTCTATTCTATCAAACATTTTACTTTCTTATCGCCCAAAAAGGAGTGATTGTTTTCTCTGTACTACAACCCATCTTTACATATGCATCATTTTGAGAGTAGATATAGATACGCCATCAAATACGCTCACCACTCACTTTTAGCGATAAAAGAAAACTATCAAAGAATAAGTAATAACACATCAGTATTGTGCAAAGCTGAGAGCTTTCTCGTGAGAAATCTTGCAACTTTGGCGCTGTCCATACTAACTACTTATACGTGATATCGTCTATATCGAGTTGAGCTATTTCAACCCATATGTCGGCAATTTTCGAGAACTCACACGCATATATAACTTATTTATCAAAATCATATATTGAAATTTTAATAGTTTTGGCAACTCTCCGTAAAATCTTAAATACTTTTTAAATATCAAATAAAATACTATATCTAGTCTTGATGATATGAAAACAATTGAAATAGAAAAATGAGGCGAGGATGTGGGTTAGAGCCCAACGAGTGAAAAAAGTTTTGGATTCGAACCCCGTTGCTGCACAAACAGGGAGTGGCAACGATGACACCTCTTCACTCAACGATGCGAATTTCGCTGCGATTTTTACCAGTAATTCGGTCAGAAAAAATATTCTGAATTCAGATCCGGATCCAATGGGTTCTATTATGTGTATGGCTTGCACTCTGTCTTTCACTGACACTGATATTTTATTCAGAAACTTAAATGTAAAAATGAAAGCAATTAACATTTAATATATCTGTATTTTCAGATTACTAAACCCAAAGCGACATATTTTAACTCATGAATATTATTTTCAGTCCAGCATAACTGACTCCAATGTGAAAATCTCATAGTTCGATTGAAGCGCATAAATAGCAATGTCAGAACGAGCTATTATCTATTTATTCGCTGAAATATGTGTTACTGCTGTGTCTTAATCGAACTGACTCGAATCTTAAATGACAACTAAAATAATAACCTTCGTACTCCTGTCTAGTGGGATCACTATTTGATGACCTAAATTTCATTTACGCTTGAATAAGAAAGCAACTTCGCTTGCATCCGTTTTTCTAATTTCTATACAGCATTGCTAACGTTTCTACTAGAAGGTATATTCGAGATAAAAGAGGTATTGAAACTAAGCATTTCTTCACAGAATCAGATTTTGGAAGAAACTTGATTGATTTTTAGCGATTGGAAATAATATAGTACTGATTATATGCTTTCACTAGCGTAAGTGAATTTATCTTTATGATTCTCTGCATTTTCATCGGGAAAACCTATCAAAGAGTATGGAAAGCAATTCATATAAAAATAGCTGGCAATATTTTTTAAAAATGAAGTTTGCAGAAATACGAACATATTGAATACTGCAATAATTCTAGTCGACACCTACGAAGCAGCGGTTTCAGTGGAGACAGTATATGATCATATAAATAAGCTGTTAATTATTAATTCTTTTTTTTTTAAATCATCATTTCGGTATCGCTGTTTAAGTCGCTGGAAGACAGCGAACCATTGCACTTTAGTCAAATATCTTTATTTGATATAAGAATATATAGTAGCGTATTAAAAATAAATAAAAAAGAGCATTTCTATTATCTTCGATTTTTATTAATAACTTTAGATGCAAACATTAGAATTCAGTAGTTTGTGTTCCATTATTTATGGCATCAGTATAATCTTTGAATTTCAACACTTTTTTGACACCATACACATACAAATTGAGAATCATTTATTTTCCTTGTATTGAACTCATTAACAAATTAACCACAAAAAAAAGAAACAGAATTGTTTAAGTATCTGATGATAAAACAATATATTTGAATTTTTTACTTTAAGTGAATACCTCATTTAACGATCTTTGATCGTCTACAAAAACTGATATGAATAAAAAAAAAATTCCAAAACGAAAACAAAACGTGAATATTTAAACGATAAATATATATATATATATGTATATATGCATAAAGAAGGCAGCCAACAAAAAGAAGAAACATTAGATTTCAATAGATAACATTTTGTTTGGTAGCTTGATATCGAGACGATTTTTTCCGACTATTCGTTGTATTTAAATCTGGATTAAGTTGTTGCCTTGCTTGCGCACATGCTTGCGCTAAATCAATATCTGTTAATGGGAGTTTATCCATCTTAATTAAGAGTACATCGAATAGTAAATTTTTTGCTGTTTGTTTTATAAGTGCAATAAGATCCATGGCATTATCACATTTATGTGCTTTAGTTACAGTATCTGGTGGACCGACGTCAAGTGTCTCACGTACTATAACAAGAGCCAATCGAAATAATACTTTAACACCTTCACAAAAAAACATATCCCATATACGAAATAATTGTGGGGCTCGATAAGTTCGAGAAAATAATGTCATATACCAGTCAAGTGTATATAATATTGGATCAACTTCAAGTTTACGCTAGAAAATAGAAATGATATCAATTATAGAATCTAATTTTCAAGAAATCATCTGTTTAGTCAAGTCAACGGCAATAAAAAATACGTAGAAGTAAAATGTATACATGAGAAATATTTATTCAGTTGTAACGAAGAGATCCTAAATAGACCAATTCTCAGCTCGGCAACAAATTTATTTTCTGTCAAATGTTTTGATTTAACCTTAGAAATACTAGTTTCTATAATTTTATGAACAGATCTAAGGATATAATAGAGATTTTTTTCTCGATGCAAATGCTGAAAAACTATGATTTTTCAGTATAGACGGCCTGAACACTGTGAGTTACACTCCTATACAATATTACAACTAGCTACAGTCATAGTAGAGTTCTAGAGGCGAAAACTAGCATAGAACTGTCATTCTTTATAGCTGTTTTCAGGTGAAACTTATAGAAATTTGAGATAAAGAAGTTTACCAGATAGAGAACGCCCATCAAGTTGATGTTTATGGACGTGGGTCGTTTTCACTGAAATTGTTCAAAAATCAATATACAAAAACTTTTCGTTTTCGTCCAAAAAGGAAAGATTTAAAACAGAGAATTTCTCTGATGAATAATACCAAAAAATGCCTAGTTCGACACTGTTTACTGAGCTTACTGAACAACGGTGATCTCAGGTTATTACACTCTATTTACAATTTTTTCACAATTGAATTGTGTATAAATCTAATTATTTTGATCATTATTTCAATCGATCAGACGATGATATTGAGTTTTTTTCCCATCTCATAGATACTTGAATAAAGACCGCACACTTCTCATTCACAGATAGAAAATAAACATATCTCTTAATATATAAATACTTACTAGTAAACGATAACCTTTGGGTGATGCCTTTTTTATCAAGATTTCTGTTGCTAATGCATCTTCTTTAACAGCCATAAGTCCATCACTAAAATATCCCTTCACATATTCTTCATTGATTTGAACAAATACCCAAAATGCTTGTTCAGGTGGTAAATGCATTAGTAGAATCGCAGCTATCGGTGCTTGTGCTTGACAATAACCGACATCTGGATCATGAACGGCATAAGCTTTAAGAACATCAAATAAACTTTCTTGTCTAAAAATCATAATAAATAAATTAAATTAAATATTATTCAGAAAGTGCGAAAATATCTTACCCACAACCGTTATCTCTAAACATTTCATGATCAGGAAACGATCTGGCAAGATCTTTTTTTATATCTTCAAGAACATTTGATGATGGTGTTTGTGTTAGATACATATTAAATACGTTTCCCGTTGGACAATTTCTATCTGCATTTTCATGTCGATATTTTGCGGCGGATAAATGATACCAACCTTGGCCACGTACAGATGGTGGTATCCCTTTTCGACAGCGTTCTTTGACTTTATCAAAACGTGATTCAATAAATGAAGACCATCGCGCGAACATATCGAGCCATTTTTGTTCACGACGGCGAGCTACTGATGCTTTTACTGATTCTTCTGTTCTATTAAAAAGCAAAAAGAAATAATACATAAAATGTACATCGAATAAATAGTTTTTCTTCTTTACTCAAGTTCATTAGGTGAAACAAAAAATCCATATGTATTTGGTACTTCATCACGTTGCTGTTCACTATTAAGGGAATAGTTAACCATTACTCTATTCTAAATTCGATGTCATCTAAAAGTTTAGACACCGTACTTTCGCATTTGTACAAACAAGAGAATGGAAATTTTTAATTTAATATCAAGACAGAAACCACAATAAAAACAAAAACAAAAAAAATATTTATATATATCTATGTGTACATCGAATAAAAAATAAAAATAAAAATAAAATAACAATTGGAGCTTCATTTTTAATGTTGTTCACTGTCATTCTCTTCAACTAATAATAAATCCTTTTCATCACTATTACTATCCGTAAGTACTGTTTCTCGTTGTGAATGCGGCTGAGTATGATAATATGCATTCAGACGAAAATCTTCATTTTCATATGGTACTAATTCATCAACTATTAATCGAAAAGATATTCGATCACCGGGTGAAAATGTCCAGCAGGCGCGCATTAGTTTGTGTCTAAATAAAAATAAAAAATCGTGTGTCTTTTCTCTCTCTTTTTCTTACAATATTTCTGGACAGTTTGGTGGACGTTCGAGTGTGATATTTCCATATCGAACATAATGAACAACTTCTTCATTGCCATAACCTTGATAAGGTTGCTCAGCTAATGTTGCTATTTCCCATAGAAGAACACCGAATGACCTGAAAATAATTCCATTAAAATAAAATACAAAAAGAAAATTAAAATACGGAAAATTTTACCAAACATCAGATAATGTATCAAAACGTCCATCTCTTAGGCTTTCCGGCGCCATCCATCGGATAGGAAGAAAACTTCGACCACCTCGTCGATAATAATCTGTTTCATATATATCACGGGTTAATCCAAAGTCTGAATGAAAGAATATTTTGTTAGTTCGAATGCATCAAATCAAACGAGTTAAACAATAGTTTCAAATCTTAGATTAAGCATTAGTAAACAGTAATAGAATGCCAATCCATTCGAGCGACTCTATCTTTGTACATAATTATACTAATGTAACTTAAATCTTACCTCCAACTTTACAAGTCTTATTTACATTTACAAGACAATTTCTTGCAGCTAAATCTCTATGTACAAATTTGTGATCTGATAAATAATCCATTCCATCAGCAACATCCAATGCTAATTGAATCATAGCTGATTCAGTTAATGTTGAACTCTTTGGCTATAATAAAAACACGATTAATATTTAATAAAAGTAAAAGTAGGTTGACGTCGTACATTAATTTCATTTTGTCGATGTCGATAAAGATAATTTTTTAAATCTCCATTGACCATTAATTCCATAACAACAAAAGGGGGTCGAATACGTGAACATATTCCATACAATTGAATCACATGATAACATCGAAATTGTCTAAAAGAAACAAAAAAGTTCGAAGATTTTTTTCTAATTATCGAAACAAACTTCATGATTGATGCTTCTTGTAATAAATCAGTTGGATGTGTTGTTCGTACCTTTGAAGAAGAAGGAAATNNCATTAATTCCATAACAACAAAAGGTGGTCGAATACGTGAACATATTCCATACAATTGAATCACATGATAACATCGAAATTGTCTAAAAGAAACAAAAAAGTTCGAAGATTTTTTTCTAATTATCGAAACAAACTTCATGATTGATGCTTCTTGCATTAAATCAGTTGGATGTGTTGTTCGTACCTTTGAAGAAGAAGGAAATCTAGATAAAGCTTTATGCTGAAAAACCAAAATGGTTTGTTACTTTAATAGCACATGGTTTGAATGT
>OENM01002740.1:0-14721 GCA_900239745.1 Rotaria magnacalcarata
GGCCTTAAAATTTTGCTTTTCTTCCGGTCAACGAATAATGTGATTGCAAAATGATTTATGTACTCGCTCTCAATGCCTACTCGTGCATGACAAAGACCGTGAAAATTTTAACCACATTGTTTATTTTTATGTGGAACCAGTTCGGTGGAAGCAAGGAATTCTAAAGCTTTTCCTTTGCGATAAGTGATCGGTTTTAGATTCTAACATTTTCGTTTTTAATAAGTACCACCTTATATATTGTAAATATACACGAGGATGGTTGGGAATTAAATTCACTACAATGTGAGACTTCTTTCAGCTTTCTAAGCTCGACCGTTCGAAAGTTAAAAAGAAAATACGTTTTATCAATAGATATCGCTTTTTTCTCATGTGACTTATTGTAATTTAAATTAATACACTGCACTGAAAGTATTCCGAACACACCGAATTTTGTGGCTGTGGTAAAGTATTACGGAAGGTCTCATCTTGTTGAGCACTTAATTCTCTGCGATTCAGGCGTATTTTTGAAAAATTTCTCGCGGTTTTCAGCAAAAACAACGTTAAAATCTAAAACCGATGGCTCATCGGTTTAAGAAAACTCTTAAAATTCCTTGCTACAATAGAATTGTTTGCACATTAAAAATATGCAGTTTGGTTCAGTTTTTCACGCTCATTGTCTTGTACTAGTTGATATTGAGAGTGATTGCATAAATCATTTTGCAATCACATTTTTAGCTGCGATCAAAAAAACGAAGTTTTAATACAGATTTTATAACAATAGTTTGTTGACAGACGAAAATGTTTTTCAAAATGTAAAACGCATAATTCTACTTCGATTGCTATTTTTTTCGATTTTTGAATGAAAATCACTTGGTCAAAAAATGCGAAATACTAAAAAAGCATGTTATAATTATGTTCTCTAGGAAAATATTGTTTTCCTCGTAATTTATTCCAAACGCAAGTGATGTTGAAGCTTCTTTTCAGGTAAATAGCTTTTAAGATGGTGCATCTAATGGCGAAGAAACCAGTCTCTAGCCATAAATATGGCTGAGTTATAGCAAAAACGAAAATGTGTTAGAATTAAATCCAGCACTTTATATTAATATAATTTCGAAAGGCGTGTTTAGAAATGTATTCTGAGGGGTAAAGTAATGAATTGTAATGATCTACAGCAGAATATGTATTGGGGTCCTGTTGCGCAAGAATGTGAGTATGCGTTATAATAGTTTTTTTGTTTTTTTGTGAAATTCTCATCCAATGAATTAGAGTTTGATAAAACCGAAACGAAAAGTAAATGCTTATAACTGGTGTTTCTCGCTACGCTCAATTTCATCAGTGTGAGATAATATTTCTTTGGGTGGTTATATATGGTGAGACGCTAGTCAAGTCATTTATGTGACGCAAAGTTTACAGGCAAACCTACAAAACATAATTATATGGAGGACTGCCATGCAACATCCATATTTTTCTTACTTAAATATATTTGAAGAGTAAAAACTGGCCTATGAGTGCATTTAATAGATGAATCAATGCCTTGTTGACGGTCTCTCTTAAAAACAGTTATTTATGAAGCTAAAACTCCATACTGTATTTTAATAATATCAAAAATTGATATATAAAGCATAGTTCTATTTGTTGTCCGCATTTTTTCGTAATACAGAGTTTGATGAACCAATTTTCNAAGAAGAAAAGGGTAACGACAGATCAGGTAAGATCATACATGACCAGACAAGATCTGCATTACGTACTACTGTATGTTTCTTTTGCTTTGGAATCTTAATATGATCTGATAGGGTCTGACAAGAATCACACGATCGGCTCATGTATGTTTCTTAAGCTTAGAATCTTGTAAGATTTATGAGGGTATCTCTCATTCAGAATCTGATGAAATCTTTCGAAAAATGATGTAATAAGATATGGTCTGATTTTATCATAAAATCAGATAGAAAATCTTGTATGTGCAAGATCTGACAAGGTCTTGTACGATCTGTTGTCAGATCTTTCGACCTGGGGGATGCACTCTGAAAAAAACAGGTTTTTTACAGAACCTAAAAAGGATCTTATCCTCAGTATACGGTAAGATCCTTCTTTGGTTTTGTAAAAGAGAGGTTTCGTATCAACCCCCTTCACGATAATTCAAAAAAAAGGGGTTTCGTAGCAATGGTTTCGCACGAAACCTATCCAAAGCAATTCGGAAAAAGGTTTCGTACAAACTGATTTGCACGAAACCTTCTTCCAATTGTCCGCTCCACCAAATTTCATTTAATCTCCGGGTGCCGACCGNGGTACGCATACCATTTCCAATATTCCTCAAAATCCAAGTAGGATACATATTCAAATCTATCAAGCGTAAGTGGACACCGTCTATAGAGGAATTTTCTTATATCCATGTAAACGGTTACTCTATAGACTATGTTCATTTCCTTTTGATTGATTTGAATATATGTCATTCTTGGGTTTTGAGAAACACTGGAAATGGTATGCATACTGCGGTCGGCACTCGAAGAGCAAATGAAACCAAACGATGATCTTCATAGTTGAAACAATCTATAAAATAGAAATAGAAAAAAAATAAGTATAAGCACTTCATAATTTTAAACTTACCCGCTTATTTCTTCACTTGAATCAACCTACAATAAAAAAAATGAAAAAATGATGAAGTTTCAAAAGATGAAACTTACCAAAAAACCGCATCCACACATCAACCTACAATAACAATATTAACAAATTTAATAAATTCATAAGATAAAGCTTACCTAAAATTCCACATATAGATCGACCTAGAAAACAAAAATTTAAATCAACTTATGAGACTTCATAACATCAAACTTACCCCGACATTGCATCTTTCGAGGAATCAATAATTAAGCTAAACAAATTTGTCTTATTTTCCCGAATCAAGTTTACTTAAAATCCTAATATGAGTGAATCTATAATATAAAAAAAAACATATTAATTAATTTTCAACATCTCAAACTTATCCACGAATTTTACCTGCAGTTGAAAGAAAAAAGCTACCTCTACAACTTTTGGCTCTGGGAGCGACCGATTTTCTGACCAATGGGAACTCGACGGGGAAAACTAACTACACATTCGGGTTGCTGGACCTCGATAACCTAAATGAAAATGTCGCGAAAAGAGATAAAGCTCTTAAAGTAAGGCAGCCACTACGATACATTGTTTTGACTTGCGCGCATGGAAGGTTGGAACTTTTAATGTTTTTGGTGGGAGCCTCTTTATAGTGGACTTAATCAGATCCATCCTGACGTGTATACTGAACTCGACATGATTGAAAGAAAGTAAGACCACTATCCGTATCGTGCAGAAACATTTACTCTTTCGTGTTTTTATTGGAAATATATGAAAAAATTTAACGGAACCATTGCGATTCAGTATGAAATGTACGAAACCTTCGAATAAAGTTGGAGCTTCTGAAGCGTTTTCTTCGAAATGCACTAAATCGTGTAGCCGACCAGAAAATTGGAAGAGTTGCTGCCAAGAAATACAGATCCTACGCATGCTCAACGATACTACCCGTGGCTTCAAGTAAAATGTACCAAACTATAAAGGCATATAAAAACTGTCGAGAAGTTCAGCGCAAAAAAAATACTAAACCTTTGGATTATTAACGAAACTATCGGTGGCTCCGCATCAAAAAGGCTGAACCATTTTTTTGATAAACGAAGTCAACAATGGTCTGTCGGGATATTACGAAACCTTAGGTCATTATACGAAACTATGAAAGGTTCAGTGGATGATGTACGAAACCTTAGGTCATTTTACGAGCTCTGAGAGGTTCGGTACATGATCTACGAAACCACAAACCGCTTCAGGAAACTTACAAAAGTTCCGTGGCAAAATGGCCGAACCCTGTAAAATCTGCTGAACTTAAAATAGTCCGGTGGAGAAATGCGGAACTATTAAGGTTTGGTAGAGTACCAATGTTTTTTAGAGTGTGGATTTCACTGATATTGTACACTTGCTCTGCGAACACGAAAAATCTTATAACTCAAGATCCACTCTATCGATTTGGACAATGCTTATTTTTCAAATGCTTCATTATATCTACACTACTTATCGTAAAAGTATCATGATTTTTAGTCGCATTGTTAAGGATTTTTCAAGCATGAAAGGTAGCAACAACAGTCTTTTGGCGGCATGCATCGACAGAAATTCCTTTTTATATTCTTTAATTTTCACATGATTAATAGAACTTTTAACGGCAATCAGTAGCTCGGGTTCTACTCTTTTTGACTATATTAACTGATCGAAACTTCGATTTTGATTTCCTGATCGAATCTTACGAGAATACAACCCATTCCGCGATGTTGAACATTGCGAAACTAGTTCTGCACACGGAATCAGTTCCGTCTAATTCCTGCAATTCCGGAATTCCAGAAACCACTGGCTACCAATTCCCAAAATTCCTTTCGATTCCGCAATTCCGTTCATTCTGTTCAATTCAACAATTAAGCGACCATCCTCTTTTAGTTATTCTTTACGTTTGGGTGAAGAATAGGAGACAACAAGACTAGCCATACCCATATCGATACTCACACCTACACCCTCAAGAAGTTTTTCTAACAATGAAAATCATCGAACGAGTAAAATTGGATCGAGAGTTAAATTGTGATTAGTATGAATTAAGTTGACCTATAATTTTCCTTAGTTTATTTATTTAAGGTTGCATAACTAGCTTTAAAATGTTAATAAAACAGTTGCCAGTACCAGAATACTAACAAATCACGCATGCCTTTTCGTTCTGTAGAACATTTTACGCACAGTTGAAAAGTCATTCGTATAATTATTCCAATGAACTTTCCAACACGACTCCTTGATGACATAGCTTTTATATTTTTCAGCAATTTTTGGGATCATAGACACCGATGCTGCAAATAACCTTCTTCTTCAAGATATTTTCAAAGGTGGCACTTAATGTTTGCATTAGCATGCGTCACTTCTCGTATTTTTTTCATGCAGAATTGATTCGGTCGTTTTTTTGTTCCGCTGATGTTTACTTTTCTCTCAGTCAATCGTAAAGTCAGCTACACTCTTAGCGATGACGTATGTTGGTAAAATAAATATAATCTCATTTCGAGCTGCTCGCAACATTATTATTGTATTTGTTAGTTTTCATCCAGCAATGACGATGAAGTTGAAAATGGTTTTTCAACTCCAAAAAAATAAGGATAATATTTATATATATATATTTTTTTTTCACTTCCTCAATTCTCACGACTTCTTACCAGCCTGAGCAAAAGGTATTTATATGCGAGAAAACGAATCAAAGTTCAGCATCTGAAGAAAACAAGAGACTTTTCTTCTGTTGGCAAACGTATAAAGTAATGCTACTTCATCCAGAACCATTTTTTTGCATAGACATTTTGCATAGAGCTGGGCATCACCATGGATACGAGTACATTTCAGACCCTTAACGTGTCCACGTAGTTTTCGAATTACATCGTGGTTCAAAAACTACGTGGACACGTTAAGGGCCCGAAGAGTACTCGTAGCCATGGTGATGCCCAGCTCTGATTTTGAAGATTTATAGCTATATAGAATGAATGGATTTCCACCAAAGGTATCTAGCTGGTACTTGAAGATGCTTATGCAAAGTTTATGAGATAAGACAAAAGCTAAAATTTTGCCGTTACTTTTCTACCAAATAGTTCGGTTATCAACAGAATACAATGCTCAACATCTGACAATTATCTATCCTTAATTTGACATTCCTGCTTTTGAAAAAAGTCTGCATCAATATTACCGTAACTCTCACCCTAAATTTTCTTCTATGTTTACTCTCACTCTATCTTGTTATTCGTACAGCAAAAACACAAAATAACTATGTAACGGTTCTGTTTCTAGATAATCTGAACGAATAATTGAACAATAGTCTTACTTCTTTTTAACTAAATATCGACTCAATATTTTATGCAATAGTTCTATCAGACTGTGAACAGAAGATAGTTGCATCAATTTTCTGAATGTCCTCAATCAACAATTTCAAATCTAAAGTACCCCTGAATGTCTTTATCATAGGGGCTGGCATCGGTGGTCTTGCTGCTGCTACGGTAAGTTTTCGAATAGTGAAAGCTAGTGTTAACACTCGACTATTTTAATTAATGGCAATTTATGTATTTGGAAATAGGCATGTGCCAGAGCTTCTATGAATGTGACTATTTATGAAAGTGCGTCTCAACTCACCGAGGTAAAGATTTCGTTGATAGTAATCTGATCTAACTTGTATTTCAATTTTTTAAATTGGTTTACATCAGGTTGGTGCTGGCATACAAATTGGGCCGAACATGTCCCGGCTCTTACGACGTTGGGATCTTCTAGAAAGTTTGCGACCCCTAGCTGTCAACATTGAAGCACTGTCTTTGAGAAGATATGCTGACAATAGCGAAATAGCTCGAGTATCTATGAGCGAAATCGAACACATTCATGGGGCTCCGTTGTGGGTTGCCCATAGAGCAGATCTTCAAAATATTTTAAAGGAAGGAGCTGAGTCCGCTGGTGCACGAATCATAGTAAAGTCTTGTGTCGAAGATATTGATTTCGAAAACGCTCGTATCAAACTTAAAGGTCAAACAAATTGGATCGACGGTGATGTATTAATTGCAGCGGATGGGGTCAAGTCTATCGCTCGTAAGAAAATGTTGGCAAAGCAAGGTAACATTGATAAAGTGAGAGAAACGGGTGATGCCGCGTGGAGAGTTATTATTCCTGCCGAGGAGATATACAATAGCAATGATGTTGAACTGATTGAAGCTCTTGAGAGTTCAGTTGGCCTCAGATGGATGGGTCCATCAGGCCATATTATGTGCTATCCAATTAGAAATCACCAACTTCTCAATGCGGTTCTTCTTCATCCAGACAGGCCAGGCACGGAAGAATCGTGGACGATGAAAGGAAGCAAGAAGGATATGCTAGAATTCTATCGCAGTTGGAATCTCCATATCAAGAAACTATTGGAATGCGTTCCAGAGGGAGAAGTTTTGGAATGGAAATTGTGCGACCACGAACCGTTAACCAGTTGGATTGAGGGAAAAGTTGCACTTATGGGTGATGCAGCGCATCCCATGCTACCTTATGTGGCACAAGGTGCAGCTCAAGCAGTAGAAGATGCAGCAGTACTTGCAGTTTGTCTTTCAATGATTGAAAGTAAAGATCAGATCAAAACAGCATTACAAGTGTACGAACTCGTAAGAAAAGAACGGGCTGAAACTGTGCAAACTTCTGCAACTCAAACGCGCCAAGTACTACATCTTCATGATGGACAAGAACAATTGGAACGCGACAATATAATCCGAAACTCATCCAAAGGTGGACCAAATCCTGATCTCTGGTCTGATAGATCATTCCAGCAGTGGTGTTGGGTATGTGTGTCTTTCATGCTGGCACATTCTTAGTTCTTTTTTGGATTTTAGAGCACCGATACGCAACAACAAGCTTTTAGTATGTGGAATGAGCTTGTGCAACTTGTCACGAGTATCCATGACTTTGAGTCACCCTTCTCTACAAAAGGCCTTTCGTGGCTCAAAAAATTACAAAGTCACCATTGACAGAAAAATAACAGTCTTTCCAGAACGAAAAATAATAGAAAGTGGTCAAAATTTATGCCTCATTCTGATACAATTTTAACTCTATAGTACTTAAAATAAATTGTGAATTTTCATTAATGCTGCTAATTGTATAAATAAATCATTATCAGAAATAACTTTCTTTCTGATGTGTCTATAAAAACAGTCAAATAAATGACGAGTGGATTTTGATAGTGATTAGCCACGAATTTCAAAATGATTTACTTATATATTCATAACTAAGGAATTATGAAAAGATATATTGTAGAGTAATATTGGATTTATCTATGAATACTGATTCCAGACTAATATTCAGAACAATTAGATGATTATGAAGACAGAGATTAAAGTGCAGAATTTTCTACATAAAATATTTGTACTATCTGGGATTTCGTGCGACGTACACTCTTCTCATGGCTACTAGACAAGATTTTTGCCTATGCTTCTCGTTGATCCAAGCATTATGAGCTTAGAAACGGCTTTGATTAATAGAAGTCAATCAAACTAAAAGATCGTGTTCGTTTTATTGAGAGGTATAATATTGGAACGAAATCATCGAAACTTCCGCATATGTCATTAAAGGAAAGATCAAATTAGAACAGATTTATTCTGTCTTAAAAATACTCCTCGCATAAAAATTTCGACGGTTTTTGTTTAATGTATACGCAAGATCAAGTCATACGTGTTAGATTAATTGCAGTAGTGAGGCATCAAAAATATATGTGGGATATCTTAGGTCAGGATTCGAGTATTTCGCGGAAGTATTCCCTCTACGCAGCTCTGCAATGTGAAGACCCTATAGTCTCCAAATAGATATCGATGAGCTCTATCAAATCGATATCCTGATCAATCAAAACAATCATTCCTTCCTTCCCGACCTAAACTGCTAATTTTTCTCGTATGAGCTACTGGGAGTTGATATTATCAGGTCTGAAGTAAGAAGATGCTGCTCTTCAAATTGATTTTAATGAGCCCTATCGAATGCACACCTCGGTCAATCAAAAGTACCATTTATTTTAGATGAAAGTTGCGAAATAGTAATCGAATTGCTACTTTGTTAAAAAGTCTACTCTGATTTCTTTCAGAAATCACTTCAAGAAGAAAACATGGAGGTTCAAGTAGAGTTTCAAGAACGACCTGAAGTCCAGCTATTTCATTTTCGATATGATAGTTTTTCATAGTGAAAATTCAGTTTTGACTTTAGTTGCTTCAAAGTCATTCAATAAAACTGAAAATTTATTTTCATTATCGTTCTTTTATTAAGAGATTTGATGTTTTATTATATCGATGACAAATAGGTTTAAACGTCTAGATAATTCAGCATGAGCATATGGATACCTTTGAGGTGAAAAAAATTCAATGAAAGATCAAAGTTGAGCAGAAGTAATTTTTAACTTAATGCATAAATTCTAAAAAGCAACAGTTTGATTAAAAAAGAAAGTCACTGTAATCAAAGTGTCACATCGGAAACACAAATTATGAACTAAAGCACAATTTTGAAGTTTTGCTTCCGCCGTTATGCGTCGTTCTAGAAATACCCCAGGGTGAAATTGACCAATAGGGTCCTATCGTATCTGATGTAGTCGATAGTTTTTCCGATAGGATCCGACAGGATCCAACCGCTGGATTAGTCGTCCTGGGACTCTGTGAAGTAAGTAAAAAAGCGTTTTGCAAAAAACTTAGTAATTTAGATGGTTTTTTTCAACTTTAAACAAGACCGAAGGGTTCTTCGAACGAGCTATGGTGTCCATTCCATAGAGCTGCTTGAGATCTACTTGGAGAGCTTATTATAGTGAATCCTTCCAGCTTTTACAGGAAACATTAGCAATTGAGATGATATTTTACAATTTTCTCCTGGAAAGAAGGGTTGTTTTGAGTGACCAAGGTATCAATTTAATGGGGCTCATCGACATCTACTTGGATAGGGCGCTGTAAAGAAAAAGCGTAGAATAATAAACCCCTGTCTTTACTACAAATCATGCTAAACCCTTCAAATGTTTATGAAATGACGGGTTTATGAAAAAAAATAGGATATATGAAAAAAAGGGTTTACTTATCTGAGATTTAAGGAGAAGGGTATATGATTTTATCTTCAAGGGTATTTTATTCTACGGTTTCGAGAAAAAGGTTTATTATTTTCTTACAAAGGGTATTTCATTCTATTATATCCTTTTTTATTTCTGTCCACTAATACAATGTATTACAAGGCAATATATCGTGTCACATATCTATTTGTATATCTTATGTTTTTCTTCATTTATTTCAATATCAAACAAATAATGTAAGTATAAAAATAATTTTTTTATTTAGATTTGTCGTAACTATATATATATGGGAACCAACTACGTACACCGATTCCAGACATATGGGACAAAAGTAATATACCCTTTTAGCAGTAAGGAACAAAAGTAATAAACCTTTTGGAAGGGTTTATGAAAATTACGCATAAGCAAAAAAGGGTTTCTGATAATTACTTTGCACTTTCATAAACTCTTTGGAAGGGTTTATTAATATACGTTGCTTTTTACAGTGTACGGCCTCCACATTTCAGAGCTGCATAAAGCGAATCCTTCCCCGAAATACGCGAACCTGACTTAAGATATCCTACGTCAAAAATATACGGTTTGAGTACGCCAATACTTATTGTTCTGACAAATATTTTAGTACTTTATATAAATGGGAATAAATCTGGAGAAAGAATGCGTACCGTTGACATTGGCGCGGTGAATATCTTATCTAGGGTGTTGATTCATTGATTAAAACGTACGTTTACTCAGTTTTTCTTATCTAAAACTTAGAATATATTCAATTACTGTCCTATATACTTAAGATTATTTTGCGTCATAATACTTTATTTTACAAGTAGAGATGTATATTCGATATTTCTACAATAAACATAAACATTTGTCTACGCTGGTCACAGAAGATTCATCTCAATCATCACATACAATCAAAGTCTTGGAATTATTATTCTTATTGTTTCATGTCTAACACTTGATTCTTTTTTCTCTGTATGTTTCTTGTTTAGCATGTTTTTCATTTCTTTACTTTTAATTCGAATGTATCTTTCAGTGGAATCTCCTATTGTTTATTTGCATCCATTAGAATAAGCGACAAATTACAATTAGAAGGCAAACAGTAATACTGTGGATAATCGCTATCGTTTATCAATTGCGTTTCTAAGTGGCATGATACGATCTGAAATGATTAAATTGAACTTCTTCAATTTATTGCCAACTCTATGAGAATATCTGCATTATTTGTGAAGAGAGTGAAAGGGATTTATGGATTTGAATTTGTATCCTAGATATTTAATAATTTCTTTCAGACTTCCTCTGATAAAGCTGTTCGCCAAGCGCTAAAATCGAGACGCTTCTCTAGAGACAGCACCACTTTTGTAAATTAACTTTATATTAAACAAGCTGTTAAGTAGTATAGACGATTAGTAAAAATGACGAAATTATGACATTGATTGTTTAAAAACGAGAAGCTCTTCGAAAATGACAAGTTTTATCAGTTCAAGTGGTGAATTTTTTGAAAAGACATCTAACATCTAATAAGTTATACATTTCGGTCCATGTGATTTTGAACAATTTTCCACAGTGTTCGCACATTACCAGAACCAAAACCGTTAGCACCACGTCGTTCGATTAGCTCCAGAAAAAACGTATCGTTGCCGAAGAGTGATTTAGTGAAGATTTGCAGAAGAATTCTAAACGAGAAAACTGATATAAGACGTTCTAAGATTTAAAACATGAATTTTTCGTATGCGTTTGCGAATTAGTGTACCTAATCAAAATCTACGTTTAAAATAGGGGTACATGCACAGTTCTTTTAGCCATAGAAAATAATTATAAAATATTTCGTTTATTGTTAACGTAAGCTATTGAATGGCTACTCTGTTTAAAATATTCAGTTCAGAGAAAGTTTTATCAAAGAATTAGAGTTCTCTTTAATTTCCCAGAAAAGACTAGAATCATTGCGAGCCACAATTCAATTCGATCTTATTCAAAAGTCTTAACAAAATTGTAAGACTATAGTCTGGAACTTCCTCAAAATGTCTCAGCAATGGCTGATGCTATTATAATTGGGTCTTCTAAGTAAAAATTCAGGGCTTGGGCTTATTATTCAAAAATTAAATGATTGATTAAATTAAATTAAATTAAGAAGATACATGAAATATTTAAGTGAAAGCAGCTTTTGATATACTAGGTTTGGTGGAATAAGCCTTTGTATAGAATCAAAGCTAACTACCGGCTCGTGTTTGTATCATTTGATGTACTACTTATAACATCATCGTTGTCAGCTTCATCATCAAGTAAAATGCCCAAATCACTAAGCTCATTTGAACTCTCCCCCGCTGCTTCAATGGCTCGACCATTATTCTCCTATATAAATATAGAAAGGTATAGTATGACCAGTGAAAATGACTCCAGAATACATACGGAAGAATAATACTCTAGGCACGGAGTCAAAAATGCTGCCCCCTTTGCTTTGGTTATGCGCACAGCGCTCTTGATACTATCGACACAGGCAAATGCTATATGCTGAATACCTCCTTGACCATGATGATTTTTAATAAAAGTAGTAATCTGATCCGATGCATCTGAAAGAGAAAATTGTAAATGGCTTAAGAAAATACATGCATTTCTTTGATTTTCCTATGATACCCGAATTTTCATTGATCAATGATTCTACAAAGACAAGTTTGAGCTTTTTGCTTGAATCAGCACATCCAGTCTCTGAACATTTCCAATAGATACCCGCAAACATGCGCATTCCCATAGATCCAACGTGTACTAAGAATCCCTGAAATGGATCATCTTCTCTAAAAGAAAGAATATCAAATATTAGGATCGTTGTGTACTTGATTCATTGCATATTGTAGCGTACCGATTGATGGGAAAACGTGCCATACCAAGTACGCGTTCATACCAACTTACTGTACTCGAAGCACATCCACGAGGTACTGCAATAGCTACATGATCTATGTCACTCATAGTGGCTTCATCGAATTCCAGATTTCGATGTGAATTTGCCACTACTGCTATAAAGCCTGGTAGATATAAACCCGAATAGTTCGACATGTCGAGAATCGTATGAACAACATTGCCCACTGAAGATTTGATACAAGCATAGTCGATTGATCCATACTCGTCCATTGCTCGTCGATGTGAGACGAGTACCTAATAAATGATCGTTTGTATTGAAAATTACTCAATATTGTCAAAATTTATACGGTTTAGCCTAAATTATCATTATGCAATGTAAAATGGTTCAAATAAGAATTTCAATATTAAAGATTTTGACGGGCTATTCACTATAAGTTTTGAAGTCAACAAATTAACTGTACATACGTAATTAATAGTTCAAAAATGAATGAAATATATCACAAAGTCAGGTTTTCATGAAGAATTTTGATGGAAAAATAGAATTCTTTTTCATGGATGTGGGAACAAAAATAAACATTGATTTACGACCCAGCATAAAAATACCGGCAGATTTTTCCTGTACGATTCAATACTAACTTTTCGTAATAGTTTCAAAATAATCTTCTATAAAAATCAAAAGAGTACTTTATCGCAAGTAAAAATAACTCTTGAGACGAGTGATACTTGTTAGTTTTTTTTACATAAAAAGACTTCCAAGGCTTAATTAGCGATGAAAGGATGATATCTTCTATGCAAGAACTTGTAGATAGAGAAAATCACGTTCTATTTAAGTGAAATTTCAGTTCAAATGAAATGTTAATCAATATTTTATTCAGAATATATTACCTGTAAATCAGGACTTCGATCAAGTATCGATTGAACAGAGTTAACTGTGAGACCTAAGTTAAACACCGTATCTCGATTCATTATCAAATCGCGTGTTGTTTCATCAGTCAGTAACGTTGTCAGAATGTCATAAGCATCCTTGTTAAAATTATTTTCATTCGATGGCATACTACTCGAAACTGATGATATAATCAATCGACATTGATATGATTCTAGTAGCCATTGGGAATAGTTAGGTCCTGTTTTTGTTGCTGATAAATGAAATCCATATGTGTTGATGAAAATATTCATTAGACGTTGTGGTTCTTTGGTGTGAAATTCCACATGATGTAAGCCGACAGTTTCATCAACAACCATTTTTGTTTATCTAGAAATAGTATTGGAACAATTAGTCCGAGATTTAATCTCTAGTAACAATAACAATCTGCATGTTGATATTGATTATTTGGTTAAAACAAGTTTTATGTCACTCAAGGATCATAAAACTAAATAAGATATGTATCAAAGCATTCTCAAGTTAACCGAAGAACATGTTCACATTAAGCTTCGCTCTCGAGTTTCAACTGTCTTGTAGTTTTTCCTCAAAACTAATATTTCTTGTAAGGTTCTGTGTGAGCTGTGATATTCTAACGAATGATAAATCCAGTCAGACCGAATCGCACATCTACAATTCTACGCACCCACACTCACCCTCTCCATTCGGTATTTGTTGATATTGATGTAATACTTCTGCTCACTGATGATTCTTCTATAGCTGATTGTGTATCAATGTCTTTATACATAAGAGATTTTTAAAGTTGATTTAATAAATAATATAATGCTATTTTAGACGGAATTCATCTAGAAAATGACATGTACCAGTATTCGTTTTTCTGTTAGTAGAAACCACGGTCGATGGGTAGTATCATATGGGTGAAAGGAACAAGGAATAATGGAATCAGTCGAAGCGTGAATTTTCATGATAAAATTTTTCAACCAATATACGTATCCCAATACTAATTGGAGGTCAAGCAAGAAAAGACAGGGCACTATTTAAGGGGAACGGTGGAAATTTATCTAATCGAATGATGAAGTATACTAAAGCGCTTGAAAATCGCAGCGAATTATGAATGTCTACGTAGCTAATTATTGTAATAACGACAGTACGAAAAAAACTTTAAATGTGTAGCCTGTACACTCTAAAAGAAATAGGTTTTTTACGGAATCTTAAAAGTTCCGCATTTTTGCACCGAACCTTTTTAAGTTCCATGGAGTGCAAATGAATTCGCAGTTCTCTTTCTGAACCTTTTTAAGTTCAGCAGATTTTACAGGGTTCGGCCATTTTGCCATGGAACTTTTGTAAGTTTCCTGAAGCGGTTTGTGGTTTCGTAGATCATGTACTG
>OENM01002741.1:0-13905 GCA_900239745.1 Rotaria magnacalcarata
AAAGATTTAACCTATGTCTTATAATATTGATTCAAAGAAATGTCTAAATTTTATTCACTGTTTACATCATTCTTTTACACGATCAGTTTGTTGTAGTGGAACTGATACATATATGTTGTATCTGGTGGGTAGTTATATTTATCTTGTAGATATGTGAGTAATTGTATCGGGTGACCCAGGTTAAATGTCCGTCTGGATGTTTTTTCAATAACTTCATCGTTTTTATTCTCTAGACCTTAGTTTTTTCCCAAATGATTCACCATTCAATTCTCTACGAGATCAATGTTACAATTTTTACTGTTCCAAGTTCAGGAAAAAATGAAAAAAAGAATATTCAACAAGCATAACAGTATAAACTTTCAAAGCTGGAAAATAGTTTTTGCAGATTTTTTCGTTAGTCAGTGACGATAAAATTTAAAGAATTTAGGTATTTAGTAGTCTTTGAAAAGCTCTATCCTCCGATCAGAATTGAGAAGCTTTCACGTCCACTCGTGTAATGCGCGCTCTAAGTACCTTCTCTTTCAGATTTGCGAGAGTTTAGCTCTTTTAATCTGTAATGTCGATACTCTTAGGAAAAGAAGCGCGACTAAGCCAAAATATCAATTTTTGCATTCGACTTTTTTCATTCTGATGGAAATGGCCGATGGGATCAAAGTCGAACGCGAAATTTGAGTTATAATTTTTTTTCTGCAATTCAGCTAACGCCAAATATCTGACTTAAGCTATTTTGCGGAGAATTTTCAAAAAGTTAAACTTTTCGATCTTCCATTTAATTTTAACGGGTTCTGAGTTGCACGACGAGAAAGAGTACACTTCAAAGTACTGACCAACATCTTTGTTTCTGACTCGTTTTGTGTGCCATTGTAAAATCATTTTCAAAAGTTTATTTTAAAAATCACTTTGGAAGTTGAGACTGTAATTACTTGTTGAATATTCTTTTTTTAATATTTTTCCTGAATTTTCAATAGAAAAATTGTAATACGAATCTGGCAGAAAATTGAATGGTAAATGATTTGGGAAAAAACTAAGGTCTAGAGAATAAAAACGATGAAGTTATTGAAAAAACACTGAGAGGGATATGTAACAAGGGCCACCCGATATTTTAGTTTTTATGATAAATATTTTGACATTTGATGGCCGTTGTCTAGATAAGTATCAAAGAAACTGACAAAAACAATTGCCAACGATGCGAAACAGCGATAGAGTGCCCATTTATCGTCATAGTGTGCATTATGAAAAAGATATTTCATTGAATTCGAGAGAAATATCCGAATGTACTCTGTACTCAACAACACCAGGCGGTAGAATTTTCTTTATTTTTTAAATGAAGATATTAATATTTCAAATAAATAGGTACTCGCATTTATTATGATCGAATGTTTCTTTTATCTCGTCGTGNCACAATCACCCCCATCCAATTTAGCGTATATTGCAGAAGGTTTGTCTGACTAAATTGACGCTAAATTAAGTAGAAGAACAGTCATAACTACTGCTGTGAGTATGATTAGTGATGGCCGACACGTGTTCTGTTTTTCGTTTCATAAGACGCTATTTGACCATTACTTATTTTTGAATTAAAAATTCTGGTTTATTGTTCTTTCTCAGATTTTTGTTGTTACTTTGTAATCTTTTCTCATGCTCAATTGAATTTATTCTTCGACTCCTTTTAGTCGATATACTAATTGATTTCATGTCTATGTTACTGTTGAAAGACTTGCTACTGCTATCCTTAATATAAAATTTAACATTAAAAAAATGGCTAAATTACTAATTATTTATACGATTCTATCCATCGTTATCGTATCGATGATGATAAAGAACAACGTGTACTCGAGGTGTGATTTGTTTAATACCAAGCTTCAAAAGTTTCGATTCATTCATTGATATCTTTCATTTTATTATTTCGTTTGAACTTAAAACTATCTCAGCAATGAGTATTATTGGTTCAATTTTGAAGAGACGTGCATCAGTCAAGAAAGAAAAATCGTGCGTGAGACATACAAAGAAATAATCTTGGAAGTATCAAAATTTGATTGTTAATTCTAACTTATTAATTATTTTAGATTAACTTTGTTGAATTATTTCTTTCTCATTTGAATGTGCGCAATCAGCACGAGAGCCATTGGTTGTCTTGATTTATTACTTTGGTTTGTGCATTCCATCGCTATTTTTTTTTTATTTTTTGTCTCAAGTACGAGAATATACAAAAAAGAATTCAAAACAGTAATGAAACAAAGGTGAAATGCGTTTCGATGTCGTAGTAGTCGAAGCCAATTCATGACATACATCTCTAGAGGTTGAAAGTAGAATTATTAATATTTTACTTATTAAAATGTCACTTGGCAGTATCATTTGTCGTTCACTGAATAAAAAGCTCCTGGAACACGACTGCAAAATAGAAATATACGCGTGACTGATTTTGAGGAACAAACTGAAATTCAAAAACTAATCATGGAAGTTACTCAAGGAATAGTCTAATTCAGATTTATAGTTTGAGTCATACCATCAAAACTGAGCGTAAGATAAACAACTTGGTATAACCCGAAACGATAAAGGTATCTATTGAAATACTGCAGTAGTGGAATGCATGGTCATGAGTTTGCTTAAGTTTAAAATAATGACTAAAAATATTTCAGAAGTCTATTCTATTTTGAAACTAACATTTAAATCTACCTTCACACTAACCCGTCACGTCCTCATTTCACTCAGAGTGATGCTCTGGATCATTTATATCGATAACCTTTGTATTTTCTATATAAAATAACTATAAATGATTGTTTTTTCAAATGTTACGATCAAATGGTGAATCGAGTCGCATGAGCGGTCATTAAATAGGTCAGTAATTCAAAGCATGAATTTTTACAATTCGATTCAAATTTGACTCAAAAAAGTCTATTCAATGACTTCGCGCATTACTGTCGTCTACATAAAAATGATTATGAGAATTCGTTTCGCGCTATAATTTTCTTTCGTGTAGCAGCTCGATGAAATCATTCTCGATAACAAGAGACGAAAGATTTTTATCAACGCATGAGATCGTGCCCATCTACTTTATTTTTTTGTTTCGTGAAAGAACAAACTGTCGGAAAAAGAAACACATTCACTTTATTCATAAATATAAAGGAAAACTTAGTTAGATGACCCATTTTTGTTTTGCATTATTATTGGTAATTCGTCGTCGATATATCGAACATGTGCGTTCACATTCATCTCGAGTTGAAAAACGATTTAAATTACCGCCACAACCACCCCATGTGAAAATTTGACAGAATCGCAATTGTGTATCAAAATAATATTGTTGTATACTTGCATAGCAGAGACCTGGATCAGGTCTCATTTGACAAATATAATTGGGATTCATAAACGGTGGTCTAGTCGTATAGATGCCGCCATTATTTCCTGTTTCGAATAAAAATCGAAATGACAAATCAAGCCACAAGAACAAAACTACCTGGATACATTGATGTATCGACTCTTTTCATTCTAACATTAATAGGATTCATAGGAGCTGGTACTAATTGTACTGGTGTATATTCATCATTAATATAAAGTAATTGACCATCTTTTTCAATACGAGCTTGAATAGAATATTGTTGAATATTATTACTTTGCACTTGCATTAAAGAATATGGAATATTATAAGCAATTGGAAAACGATATGACCCATGCAGAATAAATGTATTAAGAGGACGTGCAGCCGCATCTTGAAGAGATACGTCAGATAGTGTTACGCTAATTCGTGATCCATATGGTAATACGGATGTATCATCGTTTAAAAGATTTCCCCAAACGCTAGCTCGATCTAGAAATTCATTAAACAATATGCATACATAAATAATTCATTTTTAGTTTTGATTTTGACTTACTTGTTTGCAAGGCCTGATTCCACACTGGATTAATTGGTGAAAATGATGACCATGAATTATAATTATTCCATGGATAATATTGTTGTTGACGATAATTATACTGTGTTTTAGCAAGTGAAATGAATAGACATAAAACGAAAGGTATATGTAACATTTTAATAATGTATCAATGTACATGACGATCAAATTAAGCTTTTTATATTAATCTTTATCTAAATACCATATTCTATTTTTTTGCGATTCGATACGCATGAAAAAAAATGAGTAGATCCATTTTCACATCGAATCAATGACATATATTAGTATTATTGTTACGGAATAGATGAAGATTGATGCACCTCAAATCCCATTTGCCTGTAATAAAAGGCAATAGATCATAAAAAAAAATGTAGACGTAAAGATGACTTATTCATAGGCTATTAATTTCAGCGGAAAAACTTATGTGAGACAATTCTATTAACCATCTAATATTCACTGGCAATATTCGAAAAATTTTGTTTAAGAAATTAATTTATCAGGATTTTCCGATTGCATGATAATATACAATTAAGATAATTTCATCGACAATTCTAAATTTTTTTTGGTTCTATATCTATAGCTTCATATTATCGATTAATCAAAAGGAAGAAAAAGGAAATATAATTAGCAATCAATTTTTTATTGATTTCTTTTTCTTAGGCAATATTGTTTTCATATACATAATAAAAACTTCGGCAAATTATCTACATCATACAAATTGATTGAAACCCATATTCATAAAAATATTTTCTATAGTTTAAATGAAGAGAACAATCTTAACAAAAATACTAAATAAAATTATTGAGCCAATTGTAAGACCAATAACAAATGTTATCAATGACCATCGAATTGCTTTTTTATAAAATGTTGTTGCTTCAGCATAAAATCCTTGATTATATGTTCGTACAGCACGCATAGCATAAAATAAAGCAATAAATCCTAAATTAGAGATGAAAAATAATCAATGTCATTCGTTTCGGTGTAGGATAATGTTACTATTCAATGAATGTCTTACCTAAAATTGGACAAAATACAGCAGACATAAGAGCGCAAGCTAAACTCCGAATTGGATGCTTTTCATCTTCAGTTTCAGATATTCGCACACATTCTTTTTCATACAACCAAAAAGAAAATAAATCGATAGATAACATAAAATTCTACCTCTATCATGATTTAGTTCTCTTGTGCTCGTAAATTTAGCTGATGATGCACACCGATGACCAGTTTGTGTTGATGTAAGTCCTCGAGAGGCAAACATTCTGTTGAATCGAAAAAAAAAGAAAAGATAATAAATTCTTTAGACCATAACAAAATAAAATATCAAAAGCTCATACGAGTATAAGTACTGATAGAAACAAGAATGATTCTTGCAACAGCGTAGTTTTTTTCCAGCTATTCAAGCAGTAATGATGATGAAAGGGTAGAAACAAAAAAAAAACGGAAATAAGAAAAAAAAGTAGTTGCTGTTTTTCCTCGAGGAATTCTATAAAAATCATCGGAACATCTTTGCTTGAATATATGTATCTCAAGAGAATTTCCTACAAGCGAAAACCAGTAGAGAGATCAGATGTGACGATAATCTATATATATATATATATATATATATATATTATATCATGTGAGTTTGGTTTTCTTCCCTTGCAAAATATGAGTTAGCTAAGAAAGTCTCGTAAAAACAAATCATAGTTGTATTGCCTCGAAGCTCTTTTTATTACGGAAATGTTGTAATGAACTGAGGCAAAATCAAAACTATTACAACATACCAGCATTTAAAATACATTCGTTTCGTATAATTACCTGACAAGTTAAATTATATTACAAGCATGGTGCTCTAGATTTTTTTTCTTACGGTGAAACAGTAAGTATGTGTCAAGGATACATTACGTATGATATCTATATATCAATTTTATAACTAGTTCTTTCTACCACTGAAAACCAGTTTGATAAAAAACGACGATTCATTTTACACAAGCGTCGATGTACATCTATATATATTATGAATCTCCTTCTTTTTTATAAGGAGAAAAATAACACTTACAATTACGGATAAAAGATAACGGAGTTTTGTTTTGTCTGATTCACAATGTGAACATAGATATTTGATGGTATGCAGGTATTCATCTTTTTTCTGATGACATGTAATATCATCAAAACTTTAAAAAATAAAAGTCATTAATTCTTATGCTTAAAACCAGAAAATATCTTGAATGATTATCCACATTAAGAAAGTGATACCTATTTACAGACAATTATCATATATATTTTAATCAATCTTATTGGTTTAATGATTCACATTTATGGACTTTCGTTAATCTTTTTTTCTTTTTTATAGTAGTAAGTACAGAAAAGAAAAGAAACAAACAACAAACAATACAAATTCTCATATGTCAAGTTTATAAATAATTTTCTTGGAAAATTATTCTTGGGATAATTGTTGATAGAATTTAAGTGAACGATCCATGCTTGAACTTGCTAAATAATTAGCATCGGAACCAAATCGAATACCAGTTGCTAAAGCTGTATGATCATTAAAAGATTTAATTAAATCCCATTGTTTGGCTTGATATACTCTATTTGAATAGTAGAAAAATACTTTCTTTTTAACAAGAACTAAACTAAACAAAATTCATTAATTTACCTAACATCAGTACCAGCAACGCCGAGATACATTCCACTTTGATCAAATACGAGATCGCGTACTTCATATCGATCTTCAAGTGTAATCGTTTTGAAATTTTTCAATTTACGTAAATCCCATAATTTAATTGAGGCATCTTCAGCTGCAGTTGCCAAATAATAACCTTTAAACAAAAAGAAAAAAAACAAAGAATTTAAAATTTTGAACTTTTTATAAATAATAATTTTACCATTTTCTGAAAATGCAATAGCACTAATTGATCCGGCATGACCAGGAAAATCAGCAACATTGTTACATTCTTTTAAATCCCAAATTTTTATTAAACTTTCTTGTGTACCAATACCAAAGATAATACCGTCAGGATGAAATTGTGCACATGTTAATCCTAAATAAAATAATTAACACATAGAGAAGTCTCATCGTATCACAAGTCACTATTAAAAGATTGTCGGCTACTCGTTTTATTGTTTTTTATATCTTCTTTTCTGTGCCCATATATATATATATAGTCTCTATTATCATTGCACATTCTGTAGTGAGTATGTTGTCGGAAACTATTACTTGCATTGATTCAATTATTTCTTTTTACAGATTACACTTTGGTTTATAATCATGTTACTTAAAATAGATTGCATGATGAAAAAGTGCGGAAACTCGTAAGATAACTTCTAACTAACTGCGGTACCGACAGGCGAGTTGATTTTTTCATATGCGTGTTAACGATGAAATGAAGGCGTGCTGAATCAATAGATAGTTGCGCGTTTGAACGCCAATGTACTTGTTATTATTTTTTTAAATTAATTTAAATGTCACGTTAAGTCATGTGTGATAAAACTCGAAAGTACTTATAAAAATGTCAGCTGAATTCGATCATAGTTAATGAGGATATTATATTTAATCGTGCTTCAATACCCTCTGCGGTAATAAGATGTGTATCTCTCGCTCAAAATGTAATTTAACAACTACGAATATTCCTTTAATACTTTCAGCATAAATCTTGATTTCTATTTCAGAGTTTTTGAAAATACTATCGTTCAGTCTACACTACGATGACATACGCCCAAGCAAGATATACCTATTATATGATCGAACGATTCAGTATGTTTTTCTTATCTCACTGGAGTCTAATTTTTAAGTGCTTCACCATTTGAAACAACTTCTTCGTTAGAAATAAGATCTCCATTACTCGAACATAAATTATAATTAAGTGATCAGTGTTGATAGAAAATATTTCCTTCTTTTTCGAATCAATTTTACATAGAATAGCACAATGGCGCTTTATTTGCTTCAGAAAATTATTTTCTTACCTCTCTGTGAAGTTGTGTCTTGAACTTTGGTTATTAATTTTCCAGTACGTAAATCCGATAGAGCCCAAAACGTATCACTGGAACTTGATAAAACATAATCACCAGTTGGATGAAGTGAAAGACCAGTTATAGGATTTTCATGAGCTTTAAGAATTTTAAGACATTGTGCTGATGGAATATGCCAAACACGTATACTTGAATCAGAACTTCCTGTGATTGCAATATCCTATTAAAATAGAGCAATTAATCTACTCATGGACAATCTCTCTCTAGATATACATACTTCTTCAAAATGATGAATAACATGTGTAACTTTCTTTTGATGGCCTTTTAATGTCGCAATAACTTGTTCACTATCTTTATTAAATACAACTGCTTGACGATCATTACCACCTAAAACGAAAATTATTTAAGACGATCGAAATCTTGTTTTCAAAAATATAGACATACCAGTGAGAATGATGCTTGGATTTTTGGGTGATATGTCAAGAGCTAAAATACCTGGATTACTAGCACTATGTATTGCCTATAGAAATAATAAAAATAATATTTGCAAAAAAACATCAAATAGTTCACTAACAGTATGTGTAGCTGAACAACGGAAACTTCTCATATCTTCAACACTTGTTAGACCTTCTGGTACACGTTTACCACGTTGTTTGCGTAATTGTGTTAGAACAGATGCTTTATCTTGTAGCTAATTAAATCAAAACGTTCGAATATTAAGATAAATATAAGGGGCTATCTATTTATTTTTTGTTTACTTTTTGAATAATTTCATCATTCATGCCTTCAGCTGTTGATCCTTGAGACATATCACTGCCAGCTGTATGTGAATTTTGTGCTAATTGTTCACTTCCATGTTGCTAAAAATTTATCAAAGTTAGTCAAGGATTACGAACAATAGGAAAGCAAATTTCTTAATTGTTAAAACAACAAAAACTTTTGCTCTATAAAAATACGCATTAAAATTGCACATCTTGTGATAACTGTAGACGATGTATGAGCAATGTATCAAAATAATTAATCTCAATCATCTCCTTATTTCAAATAGGAACTATTGAAATGATATTGTAGCAGCATGTCCGAGAAAAAAAGTCAGCCGCAATACAATTATCTTTAAAAATAGTAATATAATGTGACATTTATTATTACACTGGGGTGGCATTCACTGTTCTTGATTGGAATATTCTTGTTAATTCCCTCTGAGATCTAAGATGAATGTCTATTAGGTTATAGAAAACATCTTGCTATTAGAAATCAAATTCTATTTTTTTCCATGTCCGAAATAATTTACATCTGAACCTACAACAAAATTATTTAAGGAATGAAAAATGACAGCTTTGTATTCACCATCCATCTGCAGAAGGTATATAAAAAACAACGAAACAGAATCTTAAAAAAAATATTCATACCATTGGCATTGCTTGTGATATACCAGCTTGAGGTTTAAGTGTAGCTAAAGCTTCACGAGCAGCAGTTACTTCTTTATTTAAGCGTGCGATAACTCGACACGCAGCATCATGCTGATACATAACATGTGAAAGTTCTATTTTGAAATATTGAAAAAAGAAATCATATTTTTATTCTCGCTATCTAATTAATTACAAACCTTGTCGTGCTGTTTGCAATTGTTGACGCAATGTAAAACTATGTAACATACAAGCATCCCATTCATCTTGTAGCATTTTAAGGATAGCTGGAATACTCGTAGCTGACGGTGGCTTTGGTTTACTCAATGGTGTAACTAAAATATTCGATACGGTGAGAAAATTAGAAAAAAGAATTAATTATCACTCTACCTTTAACTTCAATCAATTGTTCTTCTGTTAACGGTTGTCCGTTGATTGGATCCGTTGAAGCGTCATGAAGATATTTAATAATTAAACGCTTTTCATAGATACAACCAGATACAGGCGAAAGAACTGGTTGTTCTGGAACTTCATTTGAAACTAAAATGACCAAAAATTGAAAAATACATGAATATAGTAAATATTAGGCCATACGAGAACAGATAAGTGACATGATTGACGATTTTTAATTAGTTGAAAAAAAAACACAGAAACGTCGTAATCTGAAAAATAAAAAATAAGAATTTTAAATAAAAAAATTAGAAGCAGAAATAGAGTTAGATTGTTGTGTTGTGTTGAACTCGTGAGTTTTAGAACCTCTAGAGTAATATTATAAAAAAAAAATTAAACAGAAGGAATGTCCCAGTGAGAACTTTGAATGGCTTGCTCAACAGGGAATATCGAAATGCTAGTCTATGCGTATAGTAGAATAAAATGGATTCAACAAACACAGAATATATGAATGGTATTTTAATCTCGCGTTATTTTCTAGTTTTTTACAAATCGTAGTATAAAATTTTGAAATTTCATCAAAATTTTTAACAAATCCTCAACTAAGATTAATTGAAAGAAGATTATTCCATTGAAACATTTAAAAAAATACTCTGTAGATAATATGGTGCAGTACTTTTAAAACAAGCGAAATACATAAGTATGTGGATAGACCAAGTGAAAAAAAAACTAGTTCACGAACAATGAATCGACAATGACCATTCTATTATTGGATACATAGTGAACGATACATTTAAATGTTTATTCGAATGAGATTTTTATTTTAAAAATTTTGAAAATATTATGAAAAATGTTTTGTTGAATAAAAGCAGAACTTGATAATGATCAATAGATGTCACTCGTCTCCATGTATTCAGCAAAGTATTATGATCATACATGGAGTGTGTGACCAGCCATAGAGTATAGTAGGTGGTCAATAGATATTGGCTAAGTTAGGAAATAAAAATCATAGGAACCACAGATTTTCATCTGTGAATCTTCAGATATTTGTGATAGATTTTTACGTAAAGCCAACGTTATTTCATTATTCCAGGGCAAATCTGATTGAAGGATGTTTTCAAGTCAATCGTCTCATTTGTAAATGGGTGTAGTTGTTGCTTGATATTCACTCATAACAAAAGATCGAATTCATTCAGTGCATCAGTTCTATATTTTGAAAAGCTGTAGTTGAGCTCCTGATGACAATATCATCCACAAGAAAGTGAACACGGGAAGCTACAATAAGTAGTGCTCGAGTAAGATTTCACTCTTTGAATTGACTTTTGACGTAGTTATACTGCAAAACATTTCTGCACTATTGACTGTAACCTGTTGTCAAAAGGTAGCTATTTTTTATCGAGTTACACTTAAAACAAAGCTAAAGAAAATGATATCATGTAATTGGAGTTTGTAAAAGTACATAATCTGTTATGAATAGCTCTATAGTCTGAGAATCTTTTGGAAAAAAATAACATAAGATCATTAGTGATCATGTTTATTTCAGATACTCGCGCTCACACTTTTACATAAAACTAAACAAATTCGTGCTAATTGTTTGTGTTACTTTTGCAGAAAACGAGTCTATTCATGCCGGAATAAATAGGCTCGTTCTGTTTTCTGTCAATAACTTTTTATGAATTTTATATTATATATGATGAACATATTCAAAACGACAAAAAGCAATCAACTATGCCAATATTTTTGTCCAGGTATAACTGGAACTGCTGCCATTCGCCGGCATCCTTTCATTTTACGCCATATTATTTGCCATGATTGAAAAAATCCAACATCAAGTGTAGCAACAATACTTGGATCTACTGCAATTTCTATATAATTAAATTGAGAAGTATATATGCCAGCTTGTGTATTGACATTAATAAATTGAAAAGCAATAATATTGGGACTCCATAATACAATCCAAATAGAATAAAGTATGACTGTTTGAAATAGAAGAACTTTTTTATATTTACGACGAAGATTAACTATTTGCTGACTACGAACACCTTTTATTGAACTTACATGACGAATACCGAATGCGACGATGATAGTATTTAACGTGACTGGCGTAATATACGTAACGAATAGATTACATATCTGTACAGGTAAAGAAACATAGAGTGTATCACAAGATTGACCTGCTCGATGCCATATTATAGTCCAATTGGCAAGAAATTTTATCATGACATTAATTGCTGGTAAAATATATATCAAAGAATGACTTTAAATAACTAGACGAACATTTTCTATGAAAACGTTTCGATTAAATATAATTTGTGCACAACGACATACATTCATTGCAAGTAAAAAATAACTTTGTACTACATTAACATAAAACTTTGACGATGCTTCGAAATAACATAAGCTTATTTTCAATATTTCGGATATAAACATACATGCCACTGATGCATACTAGATATTTAGTTGTCGTAATGATGAAAATGATACAGTTTGAATCCAAAAAAGTACATGAATACTAATAGCAATTGAACAAACAATAGTAGTAGCACTGAGGTCATCAGCTGAACTAGTCGACCAGGATAATTCAGAGAAATTCATTTTGATTTTTCACAAATTAGCTGTTGTCAAACAGTTTGTATGATTTCAGCAAAACTATCCTTAGGATAAGTTCCTTTGACAGTATCGTCTTTAAACTAATGTGCCAGATTAATTGTGAAAATAAGGAACAGATAGAAAAAGAGAAGACAAAAAGAAAAAATTCTCTCATGGTTCATGAAGAACAGTTTTTGGGTTTCTTTTTTTTAAAGGAAAGATCAGAATAATTCTATTGAACTAAACATGTTTTATATTATTAGATGAACTAGAAATTTTCAAAGTATGATAACGTACTTCATGCCTTTCTGACGTCACATGTTGCCGATTCTACGTACTTGAAACTCTGGCTAAAGTGGTTCTCGAAATTTCTATCAAAAGATTTTACTATATATATATATATAACTTTAATGAATAAGGATATATCTAACTTGAAAAATGAAAGAATAAAGCTTCGTGAATATATGCCTATAAGACAGAAAAAGTTCATAGTTTATTTTTATTATTCGCATTTCGTAATGTTCTATTACTGTTAATAAAAGAGATACATTAAGAGTCTATTCAATTCATGTCTAAGAATAAATGACTTGTCTCATACACAAAAATAGAATAAGAATGTCAACGTTTCGTTTCTGTTCGATGAAGACATGCAAGAAAATTGATGCGTATACTTTCATCACTACTTGTGACGTTCGTCATTTTAACAAGGGGGAAAGTGCAGGTTTGGAACCCTCAGCACCTTTTCAGCACCTTCAGCACCTTTTCTATAGTGAGATTTACTTCAATCGTATGGAAATGAATCGGGAAAACCACCTTCATTTTCAATAGTAGTGGTGAACTTTTTCTTGAATTATTCACAGAATCTGAATGAGAATTATTTTAGAGTAAAAACGTCAACAGAAAAAGAAAAATATCCTTCGAAAGTAACCGTATATCAAATTGCAAAATGGTATACCAAAAAGTTTGATCCTTCTTTTATTAGTGTGAGAACTAACATTGAGCTCTGATTATTTTTCAGAAGTTTATTTTTCATTTTATCACCATTGCATTTGTACAGCTTCTGCTATCTCTCAGGTATCAAAAAAGACATTGTACGAAGTGCCATACTCCTTGGTAAAAAAACCTGCACATAATTTAATTAGCTTGAAAATCATTATTGAATTCTGATTATTTTCCAATTTTATTGTGTAATTCATGAAAAATCAATTTTTAACACCTGGAGTCCCCCTCAAGGGTCGAAAATTTGTTTTTTGTTTTTGTTTTAATATAAATAGGTATATTTCTATAAAGCTAAGCTTTCTGATTACAATTATTGTCTCAGTTTTGAATTTCATCGAATAATAAGAAAGATATGAAGCACTCTCTCACAGCCTTAAAAAACAGTTACTGACCTAAAGATTCATGAATATTCGATTTATACTGTTTGAAAATAGGTCCGTTCGATGCAAAATGTTTTTCTCTATCAGAATATTTAAGAACAACTCAGATATTCAATCTTTTTTCTCTCGATAAATTCCAAATACCACCCCGATCAGGTCATACAGTTACTAAATACCGGTTTTCTCAGTCTTATTAAATGTAGTTTTTCGAGGTGTACCAGTTAGATTTTCTTACCGGATACGTAATTAAATGTGCTCTTTCTAATGAGAGAGTTTTCAACTTAAAATTCGATGTAATGTAAAGCG
>OENM01002742.1:0-14702 GCA_900239745.1 Rotaria magnacalcarata
TTCATTTTGTGTCGTTGTCGATCACGAAAGTAACAGAAAAAAATCATTGATGCATGAAGACTATTTGATAATCACGTGATCAGAGAAACAGAAGGAAGATCTCTGAAATATCTGAAGTTAATCGAAAAAATACGGCAAACTATCTAATAATCAATATCATTTGTGAATCACTACGATAATCAAGTTATTAGACTGAAACTTCAATGATATTTTTATCAGCGTGATAAACATGAATTTGACTTGAGCATATATATTTTTTTCTTTTAGTACTCAATTAGTAATATTCTTTTACAGATATCCGTTATGACTAAAAACAATTACTGTTATCGAGATGATTTTGGTTTTGCTTTACTATGTCGAATTTCATTGTTATGGTGACATTGAATTAAGTAGAATTATTTTTATTAATCTTTAGGATTCATGATTAGGGGTGCATCAGCTCAAGCTCAAAAGTTCAGCTGAGCTGAGCGAAAAAGCTGTTCGAACGTTCATTTCGGTAGGAACTGATTGGTTTGAACAGCTCGTTCCAAAAGAGCTGATCTGATTGAACAGCTCTCTCTCTATCAAGAACTAATTGACATTATGCAAAAAATGCTATCCAAATCTGTCCATACACTTCAACATTCGTATTAAATTGTGTCTCATAAATGCTTTAAACACCATTTCCAGACAGCGCTGAAAAACCTGTAAGTATCACTTCTGAAAAATAATAGATAGTTAGACTTACTAATAGTAAGTAGCTTTCGAAAAATTGTACTTACTATCTTTTAGTAATCTTTGAAAAGTTATAAAGAACTTCCGAAGATGGCCCTTGAAAAATTGTATATGTTATTTAGAGTGAATTCAAAAAGATTTTGGATAGTATTTTTGGCATAATGCCAATCAGTTCTTGAGAGAGAGAGAGAGAGAGAGAGAGCTGCTCGATCAAATCAGCTCTTTTAAAAGGAGCTGTTCAAAACAATTAGCTCCTACCGAAATGAACTTTCGAACAGTTCCTTCGCTCAGAACTAGAGCTGAACTGTTGCCCCCCTATTCATGATACCAAAGAGAGTTATATTGGTGAAAATTTAAATTACAAGCAAAATCATAGAAATTCTCGATGTCCTAGAAAAATATAGATGCTACTAGCACGCTGCTCTACTACAAAGATTATAACAAAAGCTGGTTTTCACCTCGCTCCGACTCATATTTTAGAGTTACGTTAACTGTTTAACAAAAGTGTGCAATTAAATTTTGATACTTTTCCTTTCTGCTCTCGTATCATATTATTCATGAGATATATTTTCTATTGAATAGTTTCTTTTTACTCAGCTGATAACCTATCACTTAAAGAAACAAAAAAAAACAAATCTTTATAAAATACAACACGAGAAAACTGATAATGAATGTTGATACTTGTAAAAGTTCGTATAAGAATGAATGAGAAGTTTCAAAACAAGAAGGTAGGTATGTAATAGGATGAATATTGCATTTTATTCAGATTTTCTTCTAGAAATTGATCATAATTGAGCAAACAATGAAAAATTCATTAGTTTTAAAATTGTACTAATAAGATTTTACTTGTGATAATAATTTTTGTAAATTTAGTAGTTGTGAATATTTAAAATGTGATTACAAAAAGAATAATACATGGTTCAAAAGAAAAACGATGAAATAATTTTCGAATAAACTTTATCATAGTTCACTTTTTAATAAAAATTGTGCGTATTTTACATGTTGTTTTTTCGTTAATAATTGGTTTATTATTTTCATTTCATCGTGAAAATATTCTTGTTAAACAAGGATCAAAATATAATTATTCAATAATAATATCTCAATGTGGAACAAAAAGAATAATGCGTTTTAATAATTTGTTAAATGGTGCACAAGCTCAGCTTGATTTAAATCGAATCGATTATCCTTTTGTTGAATATATTCAATTGATGATTGTTTCATTAATATATTATCCATTTTTATTAGATAATAAGAATATTTTAATTATTGGACTTGGTGGAGGGACACTTCCACGAGCTATCAGAAAACTTTATCCAACATGTTCTATAACAATTATTGAAATCGATCCTCTTGTTGATGAAATGGCAAAAAAATATTTTTATTTTAAAGAAGATTCAAACATGAAAGTTATTATTAGTGACGGACGAAAATTTTTAAAAAGTTTATTAAATTCAATTAATTATGATATTATTTTACTTGATGCATATGATTCAATGAGTGGATTACCTGTTCATATGAAAACGCAAGAATTTTTTCTTGAACTAAAAAATCTTTTAAATCTTAATGGTGGATTATTCATTGTAAATCTTGTTTGTATTTATCAATCGTATATAAATGTTCGTCTAACAATAGATTCAGTTTTTGGACAAAATAATTTAATTACATTTCGATCAACAGATTTCGTTAATATGATTGTTGTTGCTTCAGTAGCAATTGAAAAATTTCCACTTGTTAATCAAAAATCAAATATAATTAATGATATACAAGAAAAATTATTAATTGATATTAATTCATCATTAAAAAGAAAACAAAGACAAAAACAAATTCATAATCAAAAATTATCGGGAATAATTTATAGAGACGATATGAAAAATATGAAAAGCGAACAACAAATGTCGTTGATAGAATTTGTTAATATTGTTTAATATTCAACGAAAAATTTATTCAACAATTTAATTTAAGTTTTGAATTATTTTTTAGTTTTATTCGTATAATAAATTAATATTCAAAATCTAGGTTTCTCATTAAATAATATTATAATATCAACAAATTTATATAGATATAAAACATTAGAAAGTGGCAAAACAAAAACAATAGAACGACAGTGAGATCACGAGGAAAAATTACTTTTATGAGCAGAACTATGAGAAACAAAATAAGTGTTAATAAATACTGATTAGAATACAATTGGTGAGACATCTACAAAACACAAATCAACATTATTTGTACAAAGTGAATTAAAAAGTAAATACTGATTAAATTTGTCTTTTTTTAAATTTCAATCGAATAAAATTTGAAATTGTTTTCTTTTCATTTTTAAGAACATGATTGAAATTGAAAGTAAAGCTATTGATAGAACCGTCGAAAAGTAAATTAACAGAAAGGTATTTCAATAAAAATAATCCTACATATCTCAATTTAGAATAGATAATTTTAAAAGTCTCGTTAAAAAAAAGGAATTTGAATTAAGCTTATCGATTAATTTCAACGTTGAAAATGTTTCATTCATCTTCTTTTGAGACTTTCTATTTAAATCATCTTTATCATAATTTATTTTCCTGAACCTATTTCAAATAGTTCATTTTTATCTTATTATTAATATTTGACTTGGATTATTTTCAGAAAAAATCTCAGTCAACACTGAAAAAATTATAGAGAAACTAATCTTTGACATTCAATCGGACTGATCTTATTATTTTTCATTGACTGATATGTTACTTTTAAATCTCGCTAGATTTGTATTTCTTTTCTTTATATTATTCTTAAGTTCAATACGTGTTTTTTCAGTTTTTCGTTCGATTATTCTTTATTTATAAATCAATGAGACATGATTTTGAATCAATTTAAAAAGAGAATTTACTTCTATTCTGAAGATCTCATATTTAGAAGAAAAATTTTGATAAATCTTTTAATCTAAAATTTTATTAGAAGAAATTGCAAAAAATTCTTTACATTTATTTTTACTAATTTTATTACTTATTTCAAGATAGAATTCTTCAATAAGAAGTCAATTAAGTTTATTTTATTAACTTTTATTAGAAAAAAAAATTTCTTTTTATCTGAATTTTATAAATGTCAAAGTGACTCTTTGATGTTTAAAAACAAATACAAGAAAAATAATAAAAAAGGTGAGAAAAAAAATTAATAATTTTTGATATTCATATATTTGATTAAAAATATATCCATCGAAGGAATGCCATGACCGACCAACATGATGAGTAACATATTTCGTTACTTCATCATCCGATAATATCCGTAAAGATCTCTTGTTACATTCTGATGCTTCAATATATTTTCTAAGAAAACGAGTTAAAAATATTGAACCAGTTGAAAATACTTGTAAATAGGGAATAATGTAAATTCTTCCATAAAATTTCAATGGAACAACTTCATGAAGAATATCATCAATTATAGAAGATGATTTTTCAGCAGCTAAAAAATGATTTATCAATGATGAACCCATTGCTGCACGTGGAATTATAAATGATACATTTGATAAACGAAGATTTTCAATTTGTCTTGAACATGGAAATACATCTAAATCGGCATAGATCCCACCTTCACTATGAAGTACAATTAAGCGACCTAAATCAGCACGTTGAATTGAATATGGATATGATTTATATGTATCATATAAATATCTATATGTTGTATCTGAAATTAATTCGTCAAGATCTTCATCTGTCCATAAACGAATTGTGTAATCGGGATAAAGTCGTTTCCATTCGGAATGAGAATTATTAATTGGATATGTTGACAATTTATCAGTTTTCCACATTTGATGAATAATACGAGGGATTGAACTGTTTGTTTGATTTAAATCAATATTACACAAATTAAAATTAATACTTGTTAGATTTTCTTTCAATGTTACTATAATTAATACTATTTGCCATAATAAAAGCACAGCTATAATTGATAAAGCCAGCCAGAACTTATGTTGTCGACTTTTCATCAATAACGACAAATAATCTTAATAAATTAAATCAATTTTTAATTTATAACATATAATTAGAAGAAGAAAGTTTTTGTTATATTTATGACGATACTATAAAACATTAGAACTATTTTTCATTATTCTCATCTGTTTGAAGATCTTCTAATTACAATTTTATCTGTTGATGACAGGAAATTTGTCTTCTTCCGAAATCATCAAGATAGTCACAATCGACTATTCAGAACGCAGAATTTACAAAGTCGTTGAAACGAATTTCACAGTAAAAATCGGTGTGAAAAACATGTAATTGTAGGAAACATCAATGAGTAACCAATCTACCTCTCTCGACTCTTTTCTCCATTCTGACTACAACCGCGAACGTTTGAATAACAATTATCTTCAATAGCAGCTACAGTAGTTCCAAAAAAGAACACTAACAATAAGTAATTAATAAAAATAGAAAAAAAAACTATTTTTATGAGTTTATTATACAGAAAATCTAATCTTAAAATATTTGTTTTCCGTTAATTTTAGTAGATAGACACTAAAAGTCTTTTATATATATTTATTGTTTTAAATTGTCACTAGTTGTTGATAAATTTATCAATATGAAATGATGAAAATGATTTATTTATATTTATATGCGAATATCGTAAATATTTAAACTTGCCTCTAAAACGATCAGTTGCGTTGCCAACTAGGAGACTCATTTAACTATGAAAGTGTACATATAATCCATTCTGCTTCACTCTCTGCTTCTTTTTTTATAGTTTTTTGTCCGTTCTGCTGACATCAGAGTATAGAGAATGATATTATTTTTATTTTTCTTGTGAACGAACATGAAGAGAATAAATGCGTTAACTCCAGAAGGGAGAAAAAAGAAAAAAATGATTTAAAGGGAACGGAAGGTGACTCACTTACTATGGTTTACAAGTGAGTAATGTTTTTCTGTTGTGTATAAATATATGAAATGAAAGGTTTTTACAAAAAGAAAAATTAGTCTCACTGATAGGAACGAAAATAAATATTGTCTTTTTAAAAATATATTACGAAGAAAAGAAAGATCTTGTGTAAAAGCTAATACGGTAACCAACAATTGTTTAACATCAAATTTTTTTCTAAACAATTTACTATTTGAGTTAAGCTTAAAGAATGAATCGTTCTTTTTTTTCTTTCTTGCAAAAGAAATAAAATATTGGTCACAATCTACACTTTAAAAATTGAAAGTAAGTTGGTAGTCGTTGCTATGGTTTATTTCTCGTTCTTTTTAAATAGAAAACAAAAGCGAACAAAAAATTAAGTATTTGAAAAGAAATTGTTAATTATTTTATTTTATTTGTTCTTTCGGTCAATAGACATTCTTATATTTACTATGCTGTTTTGTCTCACACTATTTTTTCTATGAAATATAGAAAATATTTTTCTTTTCAATGATGGAGTTTCTCGATGAATTATGAAAATCTAATTATAATTATTTATTGTTTTCATATTTACTGATATTTTATTCTTTGTTGGAGACTGACAACACTCTACATCATCAAATAAGAACCTAAATTTCGTTAATCATACAATTACAATCGTTTTTAAAATTTTATGTAAATAGCTATGAATTAGAACTTTCTTCATTTAAATTAATTTTTTCATTTAATCGAGAAAATAAAAGATTGATTTTCATTTTCATCAATTATATTTAGATAAAATAAATAATTATTTGAGTAAATTAAATCAATTAAAATAATCATAACAATTGAAAATTCATCAAAATAAATACGAAAAACTACTCAATAAGAAACATTATTTTTTATTTGCCTGAAAACCAAAATAATAAATAATTAACTAAATAAATTCTAAATGGTTTTTCTTTTTCATGACTGATATTTTTTTAGTAATTTAAGAAGAGAATAAGATAAAGAATCTATTGCAATATTGAGACAAAGATTCAAATTTGTTTATTTTTCGATTTAACTAGTTGCATTTATTCGAATAGTCTTTTTTGAATTGGCTCTTCTTCAACAATAATTTAGACATATATGACGATAAAGTCATCAAGAAACATATTTCTCTGAACTATTCTAATTATATACATATATGTTCATTTATTTATTAAAATTGATGAACAATATATTCAGTAGAAGAATATTTCTAAAACATCCTTTTGATTTCGTTATTATTCAACATAGTTTAATTGAATACAATATGTATTCATCGATAAGACAAAAATTTATTTGCTTTTTTCTTTATTAATATTTAACCAATTTTGACTTTTAAACTAGTTAGATGACTTTCCATCAATAGAACAAACTAGTCAATGAAAACATTTACTTTAATTATAATTATGCATTTTGGAAGAGAAATTAAAATTAGAATGTGAATACGGGTCGTGGAGTTTTATGGATATTGGTGTTGATGTTGGTGTGAAGTAAGTGAAGAACTTTTAGAGGCGTTACTGTAACGATAAATATGGAACCCTGACGAGTTGATGTATTAAGACAAACTGGATAGAGGTGGAGTAGCTTACCGCCACTCACGGCAATGATGTTTATTCGCTTCTTCACATATCCAGAGTGTATCTACTTTACATTGAACACACGCTTATATAAGAGAGATAACAATAGAGAGAGAAACACAAGGAAGAGCGGTAGAGCGAGACGAATGAAGGAAACAAAGAGAGAGCAGATAAAGAGGAAAGAGGAAGATCAACGGAGGGTGACAGGTTGAATACCTCATCGCCGAAACAAACATTATCGAAAAACAAGATCGCCGAAATGAATATTACCGAAATAGAGATCGTCAATATTAACATCATAATTTCTTATCAATGAGCATTTCGATAATCTTTGATTCGGCGATCTTCATTTCGACAATGTGATTTTCGGCGAAGAGGATATTTACCGGGTGACACCAATATTCGTTACAGTTACCGGGACTTATTTTTCGGAATTTATTTGGATTTATTAATATATTAATAAATCCAAATAAATTCCGAAAAATAAGTCCTGGTAGCTGCTGACTACAACTAGCTACAATATTGATTTTCGTAGAGATAATATTATACAATTGATTAAGTAACGAAAATATCATTTCAGATGTCGGATCCAATCGATGATTTGAAAGAGTTTTTCTCGACGACAAAAGTAACGAAAGCAAAATGAAAGGTAATTTAAAACCTCACCCCCTCAGAAAAGATGGCTTTACGCCTTTATTACAAAATCGTATAAGATCGTATAAGATTTCCATAAGATCTTATACGTTCTTACAAGATCCGATAATTTGATTGTTTGACCTGGAACAATGTGCTAGCTTTGAGTGTACAAATAGTACAAATGCTTTATATTAACAAAAAAGAAAATAACAAAAGCTCGATGAATAACATAAAATATGTACAAAAAAATTAAGTCTTTCTGCCAGCTGGTAATGGCAGACTTGATAATTGGTTTTCTACTTCATCGTCTGCACTGTCATCATCCGAGCTGGTACTGAACAGTTCACCTGTAACAAAAACAAATAAAAGGATGAATGCCCTTTTAAATCTGCTATTTAACAAAAAAGATTCAAGGATACTGTTTGAAAGGAACATCTTGTTGTCTTATTGGTTATGTATGCCGATTGAAAAGATCGTTCTATTAGATGAAAAAATCCAGTTTTTGTCATGAAATAGAATGAATGGCAGAAATTCTGATACAGAAAGATAGTTTCAAACTATTTGACAAATAGAGTCTCTACATAAATGTTATTAATAATCATCCTGGTTGTACGAGAATTTTTATTTTGAACAGTAGAGCTAATGAAAAGATGAAGGTTACTTGTATTATGAAAACAACGCAATTGCAAGTGATTTCGAGATGAAAATTGCTGTACAGGACAGGAATTCACTTCGTTTATTTATCTCAGATGCCTTAGTAGTATCTGATTTCAAGTTATTGTTATATACAAAATCAGATCCATTGTAAAATCAATATTTAGAAAAAAGACGAGCTAATATCTCATAATATGACACTAGTATGTGAGGAAACTTTCTAGTGACAAATATTAATATCATATCAGCATACCAAAGATTCATACTATAGAATTTTAAACATTTTAACGCGATTATCAAATATGCCTGCATATTTTCTTTTGTTACTTTTTTATTGTCTACAAGTCTTATTATCATATTTAGATGGGAAATAAAGCTATATTTGCAAATATTTCTTTTTGAATAAGGATACTTATTGCACAATATCCACAATAGTGCGGCATTCTCAAGTGTTGAGAAATTCTTCAAAATAGATTTATTGTGATAAGTACAAGCAATGAGCATAACCAATAATTTTCAGTCCATCGTCTCAGATACTTTCCTGCTAAAAATAACACCATATGTTATTTCTTCAAATATTGATTCGAACCGACACTGACTTTAATTATAAACCAACAACTCATACCTATTTCTATTACCAGCTCAAGAGAAATCGGTAACAAAGGCATGCTGTTCATGTCGATTCAATGTGAATGTGAAGTCTAGAGATTTGTTTTCGATTATTCTCAGCAAACAAGGAAAAAGAATAATTTTATTACATAAAACGTATCCCAATGTACAAGTCAAGCAAAACCAGGCTTGAACTCAGTTTCACTTCGTGCAAGATCTTTTCACGACGCCTATATATGTATTAATTTTTTAATAAATATAGTTGAGATTGTTATCACACAACATGTAAATGAAAATGAGTGATCATATCCTCTTGTAATGAAAAATCGGTTCATTGAATTTGCTTTATAATCTAGACTTGCTCTATCAATTTTGCGTAATGATTCCTTGAAAAAAGCATTTATCACTCTCATGATCTACTAACAAATATGAGATACTTCAGATTATTTTATGAAAAAACAACATCACTAGAATATGCGTTGCCATTTCAATTATCTTTCGCAAGTGTGTATAGATAACTTACCCACTCACCCTCGACTACTGTAGAAATGAACAAAAGCTTACCGACACTTGGTGACTCTAATATCTGGCGAGAAAATTTTGTTGGTGATGCCGTATTCCTTGTAATTGAAGATCTTTTTCTTGGTGAAGACAATGATTTTGATGGACTTGGCTTCAGTTCAACTTTTAGATTATGAAATCGATCTAAATCTTGAATAACAAAAAGCTGATCTGGAACGGCGAACATAGTCCACATAAGATCAACATTAACGTCATAATTGATAGGTTTAAGTGTTTTCATGTCATACTCTTGTAGATAAAGCTTTTCGATCTAAACGAAAGAAAACAAAAAATTTAAAACAAGTGTACTGATATGTAAAATATTAGAATAAATCAAGATTATACATGAAAATCTACTTCTAAATCAAACTAGATATTCAGGATTTTTTCAATAATATTTGAAATCGTTCTGAAAGATTTTCTCTTGGTATGCAAAAGATTTGTAAAATGCCAAACGTATCTGTAAAATCATTTCTGTAGAAAGTTTTAATTAAATAGAATGTGTACTAGTTCAAAAAAGATATAAACGTGTCAATTACTTGACTTTCGTATGTTGACAAATGAGACAATAAGAACGCTTCCTGAAACGGTAATAACATATTTAATAAAGCAAAGTTTCATCAAATACATCCGCAATAGTTAGTGAAACTAAAATATTTGCAAATCTAATCAATACATTACAGCTCAAGTGCGTATAAATAAAATGAGTAAGGTTTTCCAATTACACGTTGAAAATCTATTTATATTTTACTTTCACTTAAAATACTCTATACGAGACTACACTCGCTATTAAATAAATATATACTACACACTCTGGTGACGCTTTGGAAAAGAAATAGCTACTTGGTGGCATTGTTACTAATATTTAAAAAAATTGCTTTGCAATTTGGTTTCACCTTGTGACCAACTAATTCAATACAGATTTGTCTGCCAATTTTGAAGAGCTTTGAATTTATCGCCTATTGATTAGATAAAAACGATACTTGTCATAATGGATTCATGAAGCAGCAACAAATTTTGTCAGTATAAGTGTAAATTAAAAATTTCATTGGAGCATTGAAAGAGAAGAATCTACATTTTGAAGCGTATATCTATGCATGTGTCTGTTAATACGAATACATTCTCGTAAAAGAGTAATATTCGCGGCGCAGGTTAGGCTTATATCAAAACAGAAGTCAAACCGTAGTCAGCCCATTCAAATGTTAACTTGTGACCTCCGGCTATTTTCTGCATACTTTCTATAGTGATAAACTAATTCGAGTGAATTGTATTTCTCTTAAATAGAGAGAAAAGTTTACATCATTCATTACACTTACACTCAAAAATAAAAATCAATAAAATACTAATGCCCATTTCAAACGATCAGACAAAATAGTATCTTTCAACTGTACCAATTGAAAGAAAAGACAAAAACATATGAAAATGAATCTCTGAATATTTTGCTACCTGTCACTATCGGTCAAACGAGTCGCGTTTGATCTATAAGAAAAAAGGAATTATCCAGAAGCGTTGAACTGAAATTCTTAGAAGATTATTCGAAAAATGTTTTTATTAATAATTGTACGTATCTAAATCTCTTTCCAATGCTAAAAAGTGCACATATTGTATGACTCGATTTACTCGAAAATTATTTGAAAATTCCCTAAGTTTAGTTTTTGTTGAAATAAATATTAGTTTATCTGCGGAAAAAGAACATCAGACAAACTATATCATACGAACACATCATATCGATCAGATGCATTTGCTCTTGTATAGATTGTTTTGATAAATATGGCAAGTATTGACGTTGAAATGAAAGTGGAACGACCTCAAAAACTAGTTTTTTTTCTTTTTCTAGGACAACATATAAAAAAGCAATTTTCAAATACCACATGCATTTGTTGGTGCATCTTTTTCAAAAATAAGCATTTTTCTTGTAATCATTAGACTATCACAACAAACACTTAATCAATAGATACTTCTTTCGGCTACTAACGTGATAAAATTTATGAGATATAGTTTCAAAAGTGGTCTGTGATCGATTTAACATTTTAAATTCCTTATGTGAAAAGTTTTAGCGAAAATTCAGAAACTCGTTTAGTTCAATAGTAGACATTTTTATCGCAATTGGTTACATATTGCAGATCCTGAGGCTGTATTGCCCATCAGAGAAGTATTAATTTATTTTAAAAATCTTGTTTTCTCTATTTTTTAGAAAGCCCTATTTTGTAATTTCAATATTTCACCGGCAGAGCAGTGGACCAAAATCCGAACATAGTTTTAACCAAAGGATAGTTTGTACCGTTTTCTGCAAATAATGTCCGAAGAGTTGTTTAGTATCATTCTTTCTTTATTTTCTACAAAATTTCTAAGAATGGGTCAATAATGACCAATCAGGACGAAACAAGTTTTTGCTTCTGCTTCACTACTATTAGTTTATTTTCATCCGCACTTTCCTTTGTTGAAGAACACGAAAAACCTATAGTGATAGATTTAACAACATTCAAAGTCTGATATGCATGTCATGCTTAGATCTGACCACTACTTATTATTAGGTATCATATTTATATTGTAGAAAAGTATCGACAAATCATCCCTTTTTGTTATAATAGATCTGTATTATTAAATCGTCAACAAGACATTATACAAAAGAATCTATACAACAATGATAGTCTTCGATAATTTAGAATTCTATTTTACAAATTCTTGACAAACAATGCATATCAATTTAAATAATATTATGATAAAGCGAACATGTCATTTATTCATAGACTATCTCCCTGTATATAGTCTTTTTATGTTAAGCATGAAACAAATGATTATGTGACATACCGAATAATGAAAATCATCTTGTCGAGGAATATGAAAAAGTCGCTGACCACCAAACAATACTTCTTCCATGGCAAATCCCATATCACCAATGAATCTAGTGGATTTCTGTCCACGTTTTGTGCTGACTCGTGTTACAACCTTTCTTCCCATATCCGGAGGTGTTTCGGTAAGTCTAGAAGATATAGAAATGATATAGGAAGTATCAAACGAGGAGTTATTACGGCTTTAGATCTGGCTCATGCTGGTTTCGATAGTTAATGAACGATGGAGTTAAACAGTGAAAGAACTCATGCAAAAGCTTGATGGTGCCCAATAAAACATGAAGACGATATTGTGTTGGATCATCTAGACTTGCTTTGAGTGCCTGATAATTCCACTAAAATAAACCAAATATTTTTGATTATTTTTGATTTTTAATTTAATGATTTATTATAGTATTTTCCTGTTGAAAGTTTGCACAAAGTCGGAAGAGAGCCCATAATAGCTTTCATTGAAATGTCACAAGTCCCATTTATAATCAATAAAAATCGATTTTCTTTTCATAACCTTCATAATGATTAAATCATTTAATCAAATCCAATAGATTAAAAACAAAAATAATCAATTAAATTATTCCACGCCTACATTCTGCCCTGATGTACGACTACTTTTCTTTCAGATATATTCTTGTTGAGATGAACACGAAGAAATGAGATCATTAATGCATACCCCTGACGTTTCTACTTATGGCAAGAAGACTGATTATTTAAGATAACGGTGTTTAATATCAAAACCAAACAGTTAAAAATCACTCACTTCACCGTTTATGTGAATTTCACGTGGATTAAGTTCTATATTAGATTCCATACACGAATCAAACGACACAAGACCATTAAGTTTGAGACCTGTACGAAGACTTGTTATTGCAGAATATGTGAATTCTTCAATATCATTGTTAATGAATTTGTTTTCACCGAAAACACGTGCACATATTCTGGCGCCAACATTCTTTACAAAATAAGGATTTGTCAACAGTGCTGTTGCTCGATGTGAAATATCTTCGATGAACTTGTACGAATTCTCTCGATGAATAGACACAATGTCCATGAGATGATTGAAGATAGAATGAAACTAATTATATATCTAGAAATACAATAATTTGATAGAAAAGTACTATGGTCTGATTGGAATCTGTTTATGTAGACAAGGCAATATATATGTATATGTATACATATAGTTATGCATACTTCTCCAGATCAACAGCACAGGCGCCCCCTCACTCTTCGATGTGCTTTGTTGTTTTAACCAATGAAATAAAAGTGGCGTTGACCCAGAGAAGAACCTACTTGGGTGTGGGTGTTCAGACGAAGAGTCACCGTCACCCCCCCCCTCNCCCCCCCCCCCCCCCCCCCCCCCCCCCCCCCACACACACACTCAGCAATAATCGAGGAAACTTCGGTTTTTTGGATTATTTTTGATTATAATCGATTCCTAATCAATTAAAAATCGATTAAAGGTGTATGATTATAATAGATTTTAATCTGATTATTCCCTAATTTTTTTACAATGGTATTCTCGTATGTGAGTCTCAAACTATATAATCAAAATATGTACATATAAAAAGAACAATAAAACAACTAGCTTATTTTAAAATAATCGGCACATCAGTTGAAGTTTGGGTATGACGGTGACTCTTCGTCTGAACACCCACACCCTCGAGGCACAAATTACGAAATGTGATTGGTCAATAGCTGTCAATGAAAATCATTTATTGAAACGATGATTCGAATTTTAAAAAGCAAAGGTATCTCAGTTTGACCCTAAACAGACTAGACGAATTAATAGACCCCAGACACATCAAAAAATTTAAAACCGAATTAACCAATGAGATCGCTAGAAAGGTTAAAACAGAATTAAGTCATCTTTTCGAGAAGAATTAACGTTAATGCACCAATCAGATATGATTTCGTTTCACCAATAGAAATAAAAATGTGGCGCCTTCTACATCTACGTTTTTCCTAGCGTGATACTCACGAATCTTTTTCTAATGAATGCTTTATAATTTGTTTTGCTATAGTTTTGCTTCGTAAATATTTTTTCTCTGTTTTTCAATAGTTCTAAAAGTTTTTTAATAAAAAGGAAATACATGATAAATTTTTTGTTTATGTTTCGTAATGTAATAACTCGTTCTTGATCTAATAATCTATTTTAAAATAGATTTTATTTCATTAATTTATTAACAATGCTTTTGAGAATGATGTGTTAGTAAGCGCACACGTACGTTAGCGACACTTC
>OENM01002743.1:2036-14696 GCA_900239745.1 Rotaria magnacalcarata
GCCCCCCCCCCCCCCCCCCCCCCCCCCCCCCCCCCCCCCCCCCCCCCCCCCCCCCCCCCCCCCCCCCCCCCCCCCCCCCCCTCACCGGGACACCCCTGGTGTTGGAATAATTAATGTTGATGGAAGATATTATCAAACTATCAAAGCAATTAATGGTATAAAACAATCAATAATTGGAATACAAATTAAGAGAAGAAATGGAATTCCCACACGAATATCATAACGAAATTGATTTAATAAGATATGATCATAACGTGTCAATGAATTAACATTTCTACAATGAAATTGAATTAAATCAGGTTTTTAAATCAAATTTATTCAAACTTTGTTCGGATTTGTCGAGCAGATTTATAATTTTGCTAAAATAATTTTGCTTCAAGCCAATAATGATGAAGTACATTTCGAACACGAGACATTATCGAAGGTTTTACTGTTGATGAAGTCAAACGATAGCTGCAGGAAACAGTATTGACATGTCTCAAGACAAATACCCTTCGTACCATCAAAAACTCGATAAAAGTCAATTTTATTTTATACTATATGAACAATTTTCGACCCTTCTGACCAATACGCGTCACTAATTCATTGATATTCGAAAAGAAAAAAGTTTAATCGTTGTATATACGGGGATCGTGACGCCATGGAAAGAATCTTTAGTCGCCCTATATACACAGCGTGCTGTAAAAATCACGACTGAAAGAGAAAATCCATCTGAAATTTTCTCACGATCAATAACGTTCTGTCATTGATTTTCTTTTCCTTTCTTAGTCTGTATGAATACGCATGATGACGAGGCAAAAAAAAGAGCAATTAGAATCGCTAGAATGATGGTGCGGTTTTTTTCATAAAAAATCGGGCCGATTGACGGGTAAACGTATTCTTTTTCTTTTCTCGTTCGTTGACAAGAAGTCCACGTGTATACTACGATGTCAACATACAAACTGTATTATTTCAATGGTCGAGGACGTGCAGAAATAGCTCGGCTTATTTTTGCTGCTGCTGGAGAAAAAGTTGAAGATATTCGATATGAAGGTAGTAAATGGCCATCGTATAAATCAAAAATACCTTTGGGACAAATGCCTGTTCTCGAAGTAGATGGAGTCAAATTACCTCAATCAATGGCGATTGCTCGTTTTCTTGCTAAACAATTCGATCTCGCTGGTAAAGACAATTTCGAACAAGCCAAAGTCGATGCTGTTGTTGATACTAGCATTGATTTAGCTCTGAAATATGTCCCAATACATTTCGAAAAAGATGAAGAAAAGAAAAAAAAACAGATATGAACAAATTCTTCTGTGAAGAATTACCAAAACATTTGGAAACTTCGGGCAATTTATATAGCAATGGCGATTCATTTTTTGTTGGGAAACAGCTTACTTGGACTGATTTAGAAGTTTATGATATGTTGGATATTATTATTGGAATTAATGGGGACATTCTGCAGGCTTATCCATGGTTACAACATCATCGTCAAGAAGTCGAGAAACAACCGAAAATTGCCGTCTATCTCAAGAGTCGACCAGCAACATTCTTCTGAAAGAAAACATTTTCGTGCTCATTTTACTATATTGTATTGCCCAAAAGAAAAACAATAGATAATCTATTGAATTATAAATGTAATCTTTTTATTAGAAAAAAAAATATTCTCTTAAAAATCATAAAACATTGTTAATATTTCAAAATCAAGCTTTATAGGTTATTTTCAGATATGGCAATGCTTGTCCATATCGATAAACGATGTATTCATCGTCATTTGGTCGACCAGGATGTATGCCATGGACTGAATGATAATTGACTGGAGCTGATTTTAGGTTTGGTTGCACCTCTTGCATCTTGTGTATTTTACCAAGCACGACTTTGTTATAATACATAACACGTGTTTGATCTTTCTCATTTGCTGCTGTGTGAGCATGAACATGAGCACCTGGATTGTCAGCAAAGTATGAACCATGACCTATAATAGAAAAAAGTTAGGGAAACTATTGAAAATTTTGTTTTTGAAATTCTATTTATTCAGTGCCTATAGTGACGTTTTGTTGTATAAATTAAGGTATCTGACAAATGCTTAAAAAGGTCTGGGGAGACGATGATGCTGTTTAAACTTACCCCAGTCTCCACCATGACTAGTTGTCATTCCGGAATATCGATCATCATAGCCATAATCTTTAATGCCATCAATGGCTGGTCCTTTTGTTCCATGGAATAAATCTCGTTCATTGACTTTTCCATCATTGCATTGCCATTGAATCATTTTTTTTATTCCAAGATAAAGCTCTTCTAAACCAGCGTTTCTTATTTGTTCAATCTTTAACACAACACAATTAGGAATGGCTTCTTGCAATCGTTTAACAAGATTCTTATAGAGATCAAATGATGGCGGTAATGGAGCAAGAATCGCTCGATGTTTGCCTGGTGGCCTGGGGATAACAGGCACAGTCGGTTCGAGAACTTTCCAACCACGAACTTTAACCATTTTCTCGAGTCGTTGCAAGAAATCATCATCAGGTGGACGTAATACTTTTAGTTCTTTCTGGCGAATATGGCTGACAATGGTTTCCAATTCGAGAGAGTACGGTGCTTGTTCTATATCTACTCGCATACCGAGTTCTTTGGTATAATCTTCTTCTACCAATAAGTTGCTAACATCGAAATCGATTCGATCGTGAGTTAATGCCACATGTGGTTCAATCAAGTCCATGGTAAATGGTCCAGTTTTAGTGTTTTCGTCTATGAGAAGGATATATCGCCATGGTTCACGAAACACTCGACATTCAATTTGATGCTTGTACAAAACATCTAAAAATTTATCGATATCGAAATATTTGAATGTAGATAACTGACAATCCAAATCGGATGGAACCACTTCTTTGTGTATAACCGGGATTTTTTGTTTAGCCGCATTTTCGTTATAAGAAACCCAAGTGGATGGATCGGCATGTTCTCCTTTTGGTCTGTTGGTATAGTGTCCGACGATCCAATCACGAACAAAGCCGCCTTCTAGTTTGCAACCAAATCGACAAATTGCAATCCAAGCCACAACTTCCATCCGAGTTTCACGGGTGGCTTTCGGTCCTTTTAGTCCATTCCAAAGATCGATCAAAGTACGTTTACTGTCTGTAACATGGGAAATTCGTTCTTCAACGTCAAGGTATTTATGACGAACTTGAGGTATTAATAGTCGTGGAGGTAAACCTGTAAATCAGAATAAGAAAAAAGAAGTTAATATGTCAATCATTTCCATTTAAAGAAACTTCTAACATACCTGAGTTTGGTGTTCGAATAACAAGACAATTTCGAAGCCAACTAAGTGCGGTCAGAAATTCCCGTTCAACTAAGCGATTTTTGGAATTTCGTCCTTTGATCGTAATTTCTAGCTCTGCTGATGGACCCTGTTCTAGATTTATCTCCACTTGTTCTTGATTTTCCCAACGCCATTTCATTGGATTAAATACGCGAAGCATTTTCATAAGACCTTCTAAATTTCGCTGCAGTGTTTCATCTTCTTCGCTACCGTGGGCAAATTGAGGCGAAGCTATTTTCATTTCTTCCACCAACTTCTGTAAAATGAACAGTTCCGCGTTGAGAACAGATCCAGATGGCCCATTAATAGATAATACATCATGTGCAAGTTGAAATTGTACATCCGGAAATTTTTGTTTCGCAGCAGATAATACTTTGTTTTTGTCTAATTTTTCTTCTTCTATATCATTCAAGTTAAGTTTTCGTTCAACTTCATATTCGATCCATGCTGGTTTGATTTCGCCAACAAATGATAAAACAGCTAAGGCTCGTATCGACGTTGCATATCGAACATCACGAGAAACAACTAGAGAAACTGGAGCTGAATTAATTGAACGATTCAATGTCGATTGTTTATCTAAGACTGCGACATCAATGTCGGATTTGGATGATTGATAACGAGAGAATCGATGTGATTTACCCTGTAATTCTTTCAGAGAAACAAAAACATGATCAGAATAACCTTTTAAAAGTGCTTTAGCGATTAATTCCCATTGGCCACTTTGAACTTGTGCCTGAGTTCGATAATCTTTGGATAGATTAAATGATTTCTGAAGCGTCTCATAACGTCGGCATGCTTGATTGAGAGTATGATAGGCACCTTGTAAACCTTTTTGTTGACAAAAGTCGCGCAGTTTGAACTTTTGAGCAGGTATAAATTGTTTTGCATTCAAAACTTCATTCATGATACTTAAGAGGGTCATGAAATCACCGTCTTGAGATTTAAATCTTTTTGGTATCGCAGTGAGTACTGCTGATGTATTCATAACACCCAAAATTGATGAAATAGCGATTAGATCTCGACCACATCTGTATCGCGTAAGTGCATAATATATGGCTTTGGATATTTCCACCGAATTGAAATCGGGTAATTTCGCAATGCCTTCACCATCTTTAGTAAAACGCTCATTTGGTGCAGGAGTGATCACACCTAAAAGTTTAAAAAAATCTCGTGAGTAGAATGAAATGATAAAATAGATGACATACCGAATCGTCTTAATTTCTTCAGAGCTGCATCGATTGCTTCTTGGGAAGGTTTACTAGGTAAGTATTGCTTGAATTGGTTCAGACCTTCTTGTTCTGGTGGTTTTCTTAATGATAATTCAATATTCGTCATTTCAGATTGACAGATTTGTGCTGTAGGAAATTTCTTTTCTTCCACTTTAAAATCGTACAGCGAGTAATAATCACCGGGTTGTGTTCGTCCCAAGCGTCCAAGTCGTTGTTTGATCGTTGATTCAGCAGCTTGAATTTGTTCCAATACGGTATGTTCATTCTTGAAATCATATACCGGTGTATTAATCATGCCAGTATCAATTACATATCGTAAATTAGGAAATGTCAATGATGTTTCAGCTACGGTCGTAGAGAAAAAGATACTACCCTGTTCGATATACGTTTGTTGTTCAGTAGCCGATTGTGATTGGACAAGTGGATAAGCGATAATTGAACCAGAGCTAAGTTCTTCTAACAGACGACAATTAAGATATACATCAGCAAGAGAACTGACAAAACATAAGATTTGTTCATTTCGTTGTCGTTTTTTGTTTAATTCTTGTACCAAGGCGATGATATTATCATTGGGTCGTTCATGTTTTGTGACTGGATAGAGTGTACCTAGCTTTGGCATTTTAAATTCTGCGAATTTAACTTGTTTAATCTGACGAAATAATGTTGGTACGGATAAGTCTAATGTTGCCGAGGAAATAACAACTTTCATTTTCGATTGCAGATGAGGTTTTTTAGTCAATAAACGAGCTAAGAATCCTAGACAGAGATCAATATTAATCGATCGTTCATGAACTTCATCCAAAAAGAAAACCACTGAATCGTTGAGTTTTGTTTCTTCTGTAATCAGACTTTCATCGTGTAAGAGTTGTTCTCTCAGAAGACCATCGGTTAAATATAAAATTGGAGATCGAACATCACTTTCAGCACCACTGACAGACCAACCAGCTATTTTTTCTGCTTCTTCATTCGATGTCATTGTACTATTCACACGTTCACAAATTGATGTACACGGTAAACGTCGCGGTTGTGTCACCATTACTTTATCGTAACCTTCAGCGATCAGTAAAGCTGGTAATAGAGTTGACTTACCTAGAGAATAATTATTATAAAAATTTGATTCTCTATCAATCATAAAAGACTTTTTCTTGCTTACCGGATCCCGTCGAAGTAGATATCGTAACAACTGTATTCTGACGAATTTTTTCGAGTAATTCTGGTGATGATTCAAATAATGGTAGTTGTAATTGAAAACAATTATAATACAATTTGATAGTTCGTAGAAGTTTTGCTAGCGACTTCAATTGTTCGACATCTAAACCTTTGTATTTTTTATCGGTTTTCACTTCTTTTTTCTTTTGATCGATAAAATGATTTAAAACTTTAACTGATCCGTTTGTTGGTTTTCGTTCGAATTGTTGTCGTGGAAGAAAAATTTCTTCTTTAATAAATTCATCTAATGCTTCAAGTTTGATTTTTTCCAATTCAATCTCAAATGATTTCGATTTCTTATAATCTCCTATATTGCTCTCCAGCTCTTTTCCAGGCTCAAATTGGGCATCGTTAATTTCTTGATCAACGAGTAATTTTGATTTGGACGCGAGATATTCATCAAATTGTTCGAGATATTGTTGTTTCTTGTTCTTTAGAATATTCAAGAAATATTTCATGTATTTTTCCCAAGTATGAGATGATCGAATACGTTTAGTCATGACCGTAACGACTGATTCTGCTCGTTTTGTTACTTCTTGTTTGTAATGATGTTTAGCACGTTGTGTTTCATGCGCTAGATGTGAAATTCTTTGTAATAATAATTCGAATTCATGATGATGCGTAGGTAGACCAGTTAAACTAGCGGTATAATTGGATTCATTTTGATGGAAAAAAAGTCTTGGTATTTTGTAGACATAGTAATCGGGGAGTTTTTGTTTTTCGTTGAGAAATTTAATAATTGATTGACCTTTAGCGAGTAAATATGTTTCCATTGCTTCGGGTGGTTTAGTAGCATAATCAGTTTCTGTTGTAATTTTGTTTTCTAATTCTTTTACAGTTTTCTCATGTTCTTTTTGATTATTTAATTCTTTTTGTAATTCGTCAAAACGTTGAATTAGTTCCTTTGTTTTTTGTTTTTCATTCTCGGACGGCTCAGGATGCGAAGGCTTTGGTGGTGGAACGAATTTTGGTGGAGGAGTATCTGTATCATTATCAAGAGATGGTGGAGTGTCAGTTTTGTCTTCGGTCGTTATTTCTTTCACACTCCATATACCATTTGTACTGCTGGGAGTCTGAAAATATACCAGAAAACATTAATAAAGGTTTGAATCGTATAAACTCACCTTCTTTTTTCGCTTTTTACGAGATTCATCATCATCATCATCGTCACCAATATCATCGTGATTATCCATATCATCTTCCATATCCGGAAACCCGTCATCATCATGAGATTTATCCTTCGCGAGACGATCTGTAGTTAGTGGAACTGCTTCGACATTATCCATCGACTGGAAATTATCGATTGTTTTAATATACTTTCTGTTTTGCTCGTCGTTTAAGATCAACATTGGCACCCATCGTAAGTATCCAATCATTGTCTTATCATCATTAGCAAATGTAAATGCATGCAAATTACAAGTTAAAGGTTCGTCGTTCATACTCAGATGAATGTTGATTGAAATGACTTTTTGACGAAAATTTATTGAAGTATTCAATTGTGCGCTCGTTCGTGCATCACATGTATACCAATGATTTAGTTCGACCGTAAAATTACTATTAAAAGTTGTATCAAGATGATAGACTGTCAATAACGATGTAGGTTTTGCGGTTGCTTGAGGATACTTCATAAACATTAGCTGCCAGACTGGTTGAATATCAAAATTAAGAACACTAGAACCTCGACAACGAATCCAGGCTTGGTTTTTTTGTGAATTGGAATCTGTTGCGTCGGATCGAAGAAATTTTGCCATGGAAACATTAAACGAACCCTGAGGTGATTGTAACGGAATTCGAACTTGAAATTTTTTTGTTGACAGCATTGCTCGGTGTAATGTCTGAGCTTCATGATTAGAGAATTTCTTCCATTCAGGTTCTTGCAATGGTTTATATTCCCAGATATAATCTTGCTGTAGTCCATTTTCATCGGCAACAGGTTTATTCGGTAGATCAGTTGATGATGAAGCTGCAAAATCCGTTAATAAATAATCTTGAAAAAATCGTTTAATATCCGAATGTTTTTCTCCATATTCAATTGGTGTTTTTTCCGCTTGATTTTTGATAAAACAATCGGCATGTTTTTGTTCAACAAGATACCTGACAATTGGTAAGTGGCCACCTGAACAAGCACCATGAAGAGCAGTTGAACCTGGAATTGGATTACGTTTGTTGGCCGAAGACGATGATTCATCAGTATCCACATCACACCAGTTTCGAGCATTGACTTCACAATGGGCTTTGCCTACAAGATATTTGACAATGTCGAATTGGTTGTTAAAAGCAGCTGTGTACAGTAGCGTCGTTCCTCCTAAACTAGGTTTATTCTTGAATAATGGATAATCGACAACGAATTTTTCGACAATAGCCTGTTGACCATTTTCGGCAGCGGAAAAGGCTGCACTGGATGCTAAAGATGTGGAATGTATTTATCTGTTTTAAAACAAAAGTCTTATGTAACGTACCTAAAAGTCCGTTCAAATCTTTCCGCATTGAGGGGACCACATCTTTTGTCAGAGGACGGGAAAATTTTAGCTTTTCTTGATCATAATGATATTCATGTAGATGATCGGCCAAAGAATTCGAATATTTTACAGTAAGATAGGGAAAACAATCTTCCAAAAGAATTTCGATATCTTCCGTTAACTGATCCAACAGATCGCTTTCATCCTTGTCCAGGGTAAATTTATTAATATTCGGATTCAGAGGACCATGCGTGAAGAGTAAATCGTCGTCCGAGTCATCTAAATGTTGTGGTGGTGTAGTAGTTGCTTCCGAAGCTGATTTGGGTTTTTTCAATTTTTGAATGCATTGACCTATTGCCTCGATGATGCGTGAGAGACATGGTTTCAATTTATTTTCATCCGATGCTGAACGCATTTTTTGGAAAATTCAAAACAGTGGTAATATACTTTAAGAGATATCTAGAATCGATCAATATTGTTTAGATTTATTTTCAGGATAAGGACAAGTAATGATAAAATCATTTTCAGTTTTTTTTTCTATCAGGAATCTTCGTTGGTTTGATTCTGATACAAAAAAAATCGTCCTTATCACTACTGGTGCTTTCTCTTCTCCTATTTCTTTGAATAAACTACTTTTTTTTAAATCAAAAGATAGATTTTTCAAAATGATTCGAAACCGCTTGTTTTGTAATTCTACTTCTTGTTTTTCGAAATGGAGAAAATTTTGAGGGACCAAATTTCAATCCTGCTGGAATCGGTTTCTTTTATAAAAAAAGGTAAAATTCTGGGTGTGGGTTTGGGTGTGGGTGTGGGGTGTGGGGTGTGGGTGTGGCTGTGGGCGTGGGTGTGGATGTGGGTGGATATGGGACTGGATGTTAATCTTCTTCTAGATACAACACCCACACCCAAATAGTTAACAATAGTACTCCTAGGTAACCCTCAAAGAGTACTAATAGCACTACAAGATGGGCCTCAAATAAGAAGTACGATAATACGTTGTTCATCTTAACCGGAATACACTAGGACCATCAGGATTCATCGGAATCCACCGGAGTCCACTCGGATCAGAGATTCAAAATCTGTTTTTTCTCGTTTTGTTAAATTTATTTCTCGAAGTTTTATGGATCCTGATGGATCCTGGTGGATCCGCCTTTTCCCCCTTGAAAAAACATGTTACAAGATGCAACATGAGATATTTTAAAATCAACAAAAAACACTTACAAAATGACGAAAAAACTATGAAATACGTGATGTTGTGTGGACCTTTGTGAAGCATTCTGTGTTTTTAATGAAGCGAAATGATGAAAAAGATAAAACTAACCGAAGAGTTTTGATGCTAGTATACATGTTTAAATCGATCAGATCGGTATACTAATAAGAAAAAAATTCTACTAATGGCAACTCTAATGTAGCATTTACTTTAACAGCTGTAAGCTACTCCATCCCGCTTCCTCTCAGTCGACTTACTTCTCCATCCTTGTATTAAGTTTGGCAATGCAAAACAGAAGACGAGAGACGAAAAATCAAAATAATCAATTAACAACAGACAGAAAAGAACAAGAGTAAATATGAGGTGAGGCCAAGATGGTTTCTTATTCTATTTGGTAGTACCGAAGACACTTACCTACGAAACACACAGAACCGTTTATGGTAGAAAATCAGCGACTATATATAGAGCTATCAACAGTACCTTGAATGAGTCATGTCCAAACATGATAAGAGGGAAAATTCCAGTAGGTATATACAGAAAAGGAATCAGAGGTGAATAATAAAGGCAAAAACATGGTATGAGTAAAACAGAGCAAACACGCAAAAGTGAAAAATCACGAAAGAAGATTCATCATTTGTTAGAGAAATACCATAAGTGAGGGTGGGGGCTTATGAAAGACAATATAAGTTCGCAAAAAGCATGCCTATGACACAGATTTCGATGCGTCATAAGAATAGCAAATATAAAAGACATTATTAATTCAAATGTCATCTTTCATTCGTTCAGTGAAATTACTTTGCTAGTGTTCTTCAGATTTTTGTTTTATCAATAACTTATCTATTTTGTCTAGTACATTCTCGTGTTATAGTCTACTTCTCATCGTGCTATAAATATGAGTTCTTCATATGTGTTAAGTTTGTGATAACATCGAATTTTGTTTTTGTAAGTCAACTTATACACCACACCGACTTGGAGATCTAACAAGTTAATACCTATATTACTGCATAAATGTGGTTGTTTTAGAACTCAATGAGATCAACCTTTGAGTGTTACCCAGTGGGTTGAGGAAACGCTATTTTGCCGTTGAAACGATGTTTAATGTCACAGCGTTTAAACGACGATATATTGACCAAATTACGTGTTTATCACAAAAAACGATTTTCTACGTTATAAAGTAATATCATGTTCTTGTCGTTTAAATGTCGATTTATAAATGTCATAAATAGTGATTCGTTGACGTTAAAACCATAATTTTTCATTATTTGATGTGTCGTAAACGACTCTTTACTTGAAAAAAAGTTTAATATTCAATAATCATCTTCGTCTTACTTGTAACCTGGCCATTCATCTAATTTTACTAATTTGATGATGGACAATACGCATTCGTTTTTTGTCAATATCTCAATGCATTCCAATGAGCAGGTCTCATTTTGTTTTAGAAAAAGCAGAACTTAAATTTCTAACAAGTCAAAATATTTATTTAAAGAGATGAAAGTTCGGCATCTATATAAGATAAAACATGAATAGAAGTCTTTTTTACAAACTTTTCTCTTTGTATTGTTATTTGTTCAAAAGACTTCTACTCATGCCCTATGTTTTAAAGATGCATGAACAGTCATTTCTTTAAATAAATATTTTCACTTGTTAGAAAATTAACTTTTCTGTGGATGTGGGTGTTGTTGCTAGAAGACGATTAACACCCACTCCCATATCCACCCACATCCACACCCAAACCCACGCCCACGCCCACGCCCACACCCGCACGCACACCCACACCCACGCGAACACCCACACTCACACCCACACCCACACCCTGAGAACACCGCGGGTGCAAGTCAGTGCTCCACTGGACAGTGTCGGTGTAGTCGGTGCTCCACTGAGAACACCGTCGGTGCATGTCGGTGGTCAGTATACCGACACTGCACACCCCACACCCACCGCNCACCCCCACTCCCACCCCCCCCCACACCCACCCACCCAAACCCACACGCACACCCACACCCTTATATAACCGTTTCAGAGGCAATTTAATGTGAATAGCGCTTGGAAACGCTGACTGGACGTAGAGATGGCAAGAAAAGTGATGATCACGTTTTCTCTTGTCGTTTATCACTGTTTCCAAACAGAACGAGTGATTATGACAGTTTAAACGGCACTGTCAGCGTTTCACTTCTTTCTGGGTAGGCTTTTTGAGATAGACGATTTGAAAAGTGAATCTATATTTCACCGAAAATGAAAATGAGGATTTTTTGACATAAAACGTAAAAAAATTTGGTGGACTAGCTTATTGTTTTGCCCTCTTCAATTAGAGCTCTATTGATGTGCTTAGTTTCTTTTAGATTAGTTATCTCTTCGCTGATACTCATATGGGAAGCAAGCAATCGTCGAGTGAGATTAACGGTGTGCCCTGTTCTGGTGGTTGTGAGTGCACTTTACCAACAAATGACTTTAACTTCGATAGAATACTTAACGATTCACCTCGAGATACATATTGTTTTTATACAAAGACCACAGCAAAAGTAAGGATATCGACGGGTGCAACATTTGAAACAAATAATGTTGGTGGGTTCATTGGTGTAGACGTTGAAGCTGGTGAAAAAATTTATGTGTATTTTCGTCGACGTGGTACTACTACTATGGAATATTTCTGTTGGGATTGTTTAGTCGCAAAGGACGAAGCTTGGGCAAGATCATTGTATTTGTCTTTAATTGATCGAGGTCACATTTGTAGTTACAACAACTCATCGAATATATTTTGAATGGATGAAGTACATCTGTTATTCCTCGATTTTTTTACTCTTTTTCGCTTTGAATAGATTTCCTATTCTCTTCATTTTCCCATCGTTCTAAAAATTGCGTGTGTTTGGGGCAGTGTGATTTCGTTTTCCATATCATTGTTGTATTGGAGCATTTGAATGTTATTTATAAAAATTTCAGAAGTTTTGGTTTTACATGACATACACTGATAAAAATTTTCGTAGATTAATATACCCCGAAAATCCGTTGATCAGTGAAAAATGAGTTTATCAGCATGATCAACCCTGATATAAACCCTTTTTCCAATGAAATACCCTTGAGGGTATTTCTCTGGTTGCAAATTCATATACCCTTAGGGTTTTTCTTCATTAATAAACTCTTTTTACGTAGTTAAAACAGATATACTTCAAATATAACGTTGATTATGTGCCACGATGTACCCCACTTTTGTGGGTATATCTGTTTTAACTACGTAAAAAGAGTTTATTAATGAAG
>OENM01002745.1:0-14650 GCA_900239745.1 Rotaria magnacalcarata
GTGGTGGTGCCATGGGATCACCATTTACAATGACATTAGCTAATGTTTATATGTGGGAATGGGAACAAACATTGTTAGAATATCAACGATCACACAATGAAATGTATGGCCGGTAAGTTGTATTGATTTATTCTTATTTTTTTCAACACTATTTGTATTTGTCAATTTTACGATCTGTTTTCTTTTCTAATTTAATAGTTATATTGATGATATTTTTATGACTACAAATTTATCATTTGATGAAATTAATTCTCGACTTATTGAAGCTAATCAACAAGATGAAAATATTCATCTGGCTCATACAATTAGTTCAAAAGTGGAATATCTCGATGTTCTAGTCGAAAATGATAATGGACAATTGAAAACATCAGTCTATCACAAATTAGCAGCTGAACCATACATTTTACCATTCTCATCGGATCATCCACGACATGTACATCGTAGTACTATTAATGGAAGACTAATTCGTGCAATACGTCTATGTTCCCATTTAGATGACTTTGATAAAGAACGTATTAACATTGAATTCACGTTATTATTAAATGGTTATCCACCAAAATTTATTTCTTATCATTTTAACAAATTCTTTCAAAAACATAATGTTTTATCTGTCATGGAAAATCTTGACGATATCATGTATGAACAGTTACATCGAACACTTTTATATCAACCAACAATTAAAGAAAGACAACGACACCAACAAGAACAACAGCAACAGAATATTCAATCAAAGGACCTTTTTGTTCATTATACTTTTGAATCTGGTCCTCTGGTAAATTTCACCAAAGAATTAAAACATTTATGGAGTGAACATTATATTAATAAGAATCCAATTAAGCAAAATATTCGTCTACGATTTGGTACAAAAAGTAATAAAAATTTATGTCAACTACTCGTGAAGAAGAAACCATCCAAATCACTGTTACGAGATGTTATATCAAATGATTGATTGATCAACAACAAATACGTAACTCAAGACGAAGACTATCAATATAAAGTATTGAAGATTATTTAATTTAACAGACTAACTCGAAACAATCTATATATTTTGAAATAATTCTGATCCACAGCTACCACTAGTATTGATGTTCGTAAGAAAATTCTTAAAACAATTTTTCAATATTTTACGTTTTCATTTTAATAGTGAATAATCATTTTTAAATGAAAAAAAAACTTTCTTTTCTTTATAATTCTAGATTTAACATATAAATTCAACTAAACTCTAGCTGAAATAAATTCTCAAAAAATAATATAAACTTAGAAACGTTGATTGTAAGTCATTTTTTCTCATTTCAAATCAAATTTTCATATTTTTGAAACTTTTCAAAGATTGAAATACTTCTATTTTACAATGGAGACCACCAGTACTCAACCTGGAAATATGCCATCTGAACCATCGCTCAACAATGATCAAAATGAAACACAAATTGATCAAATAGTATATCCGAGAATAGTCAACTTAAGTCAATCATCAATCCTACCAATGAATACGGGAAACATGATTCCAAGTCAGATACAAACCAACACCACAGATCAGCAAGATGAAATCTTACGGCGTAGACGAGAAGGCCGTCGAAGACGTCGACAAAGACGAGCTCAGCGTCGAAGAGAACAACGAGCAATTGAACAAGCACAACGACAACCACGACAACAACAACGTAGACTATATCCACGCGGTCGAAGCCAACAAAGAAGACATGAACGGTATCAGAGATGGTTAGAACGACTTGAACAGCAACAGCAAGATCCAAACAGACAACCAACGAATTACCATCCACGCATAGTAATTCCAGGTGATTATGACTATTTCAGTGGTGAGGATGACCAAGAGAATCTATTAGAAGCGTACGAGCGGGAAATCATGACTACACAACAACGTCGTGATCAAATAGAAATAATGCAATTCGAAGGATTCGCAGCACTGGAACAACTATTACTGGTTCAAGATGAGCGTGAACAATCTCAACAAATTCGAGATATGCAAGCATTCGATGAAGAAAGACAACAGGAATTCAACAGATTTCATAATTGGGAGCAACAACGACTATTGGATTATGAAGAAAATCGCAATACTCTAGTAGACGAACCGAACGATGATGATCCACAACAATTACATCAAATAGATATGCTTGCACGCTATGATATTGAAAGACAACGACAAGCCGAGCTTAACGACAATTGGGATCAAACTCGTCTAAACGAATATTTGAGAAATCCAACACCGTCACAATCACCAGACACCTCCTCAAAGCACTAATTACCTGCGACGATATTCACCATTCAGCCATCAATAATAAAGACAACTACAACTGGTACCAAAAAATCGATTCCAATACAAATATTCGATACAGAATATTCAGAAATATCGATCACCAACACGACAATCATCGAAGGTAAAACAAGACAACAAAAACTATCTCTTATCTGAAAAAAACCTGGAACACTTACCGCTTTGAATCATTTCTAGAATTTTGAAGAGAACTTTAAATAAAAAAAAAACATATCAAAACGAATTCTAACTTTACTTGAGAAAGGTCGAAATTCGGATTGTGGTCGTATTCTTCATCTATTAATACACACCGTGTTAATTTTTAAGAATTCTCTGTTTTGCTTTGTAAATTTAATTTGGGAGGATTTTGTTCAAAAAAATCTCCTTTCAAGTTAGTTTATTATGCAGTGCTAAAGCTACCTGATGATTGACCCTTGAGAAAGGTCGAAATTCGGATTGTGGTCGTATTCTTCATCGATTAATACACACCCACACCCACACCCACACCCTCAAGATAGTAGCCATTTCTATTCGACGTAAAATTTCCTCTGTTGTTTGATTTTGTTTGTTGGTTCGTTTGATGAGCTGACATTGTTTGCACCTCGTGATGATCATCGTTGTTATACATTGCTGTTGTTGATATATCATTGTGAAATAAGTCGTGGTTATCATTTCTATGTTGTTGTTTGTTTCGCTGATAGAGTATTTCTTCAATTTTTTGAGCTTCAGTGATAATTTCATCTAATGATTCACATCGGGATATTCCAATCATCGTTAATAAATTGTTTCTCATCTTACACATCAGGTGTCGGATGAGATCATTTTCTGTTTCATTCGGCTTTTGTTCTTGCCAGAGGGCACGAAGTCGAACGATGAATTCATTAATTGTTTCCTCTTCTTCTTGTTTACAGTCTTTCCATTGTTGTTCTTGTCGTGCACGTCGGATTGGTGAGTTAAATTGATTGAGAAAAATTACCTTGAATTCGATCCAAGTTTGTGGACGTCGATTTGAGACACGTAGTTGGCAGTACCACTCAAGGGCCGTACCTCGAAGAAAATGTGAGATGCCGTTGAGAAGCAATTGGTCGTTCCAATAGTTTATTGTTTCTGCGTATTCTTTGACTCGAATGAGGAATTGACGAGGACTTTCCAAGGTGCTTCCACTAAATGTTGGTATTGATGATGATGGTGGGATAATGATGGTGTGTGCTGTTTGAGCGGGACGTTCATTTAATAACATTTGTCGTGCATTATTCTCAGGCTGTTGTCTTTGTTCTGTTATATTGTGGCGATCGGATTGACCATTATCAAATGATTCATTGATTGCTGATGAATTAAGTTGTGTATGAGGCGTGGATGCGCTCTCTTCCATTAGTTGATTTTGATCATTTTTTCGTAATGCTCTTCTTTCCAGTGCCTCACAAATTTTTTTCATTTCTGTTCTCATATCCCGAATATTGTTTGTTAATTGCTCCCACTGTTGTTGTTTTTCTTCTAATTTGGACGTTGTTGTGGCTTGCAATTCTTCTGTTCTTTTTTGAATGGTTTCGATTTGATTTATCATTTTTTCTTGTACATTCATCATTTCATTTGGTACGTCCATGTTCATATTTTTATGCTGTTCTATTAAATTGAGGTGAATTTCATCTAGTTTTGTCTCGAGCGCATTCAGACGCCCATTGCTGTTGTTATTTGCTTCCGATAATTTTTGAACCGCTTGTTCAATTGTTACTTTTTCAGATGCCATTATTTCACTTAGCTTATTTATTTTCGATTAGAAGATTGAGGTTTATTTTGACAGGGTCGCCATGTAATGAACAAGAAGCTATGTCGTGTTTTTCTATTCTCCCTTTATTTCAATTTCTCACTTCCTTTTATAGGTCTGTTCCACTTCAGCGCACACTATCCACACAAACAGGAAGAGAACAGAGAGAGAGAGAGAGCGATATACAGCTAAAGAGAGAGAGACAGCGCATGATAGAGGAACATATTATTATGTACAATAATATCACTTATACTCGAACATATGTATAAATCGTCACACATATAACTGTGAGTTTTCAGTTCTTGTGAAAAACTTGGGGAGGGGTGGGTTATATGAATGCACAAAATGTGCGAAACATTCATCTTGTTTCAAATCTTCCTATCTGCTGAATAAGTTATTCTTTTATGCGAAGCTCTTGTGTTGTTGATATCCTTTCGATTAGTTGAATTCAATAAAATTATTAGTCAGTATTTTTTTTATCAACAAACGAGCATAAAGAATATTGTAGCAGACACAACCGATCTTTTCACTTTGATAAGTATCTGTATATGGCTTTGGAGTAATGGATATTCGCAACGGAAGAGCCCGCATTGATAGTTCAAGACTTCATTAGAGAAAAGAATGCTCAACTAATCTTGTGAAGTTTTGTTTTATCTCGCAGCAGCTGATTTTTACTCTAATCAGAAATATTTATTTAGTATTACAATTGATTCACCGTTGAACTGACATGAAGCGATGAATATATAGGATAAACCTAATTGTTTTGGTTTTACGTACTTCATATAAGGAAGGAAAACATATGAATCCTGCCAGTTTTACATTCGTTGGACTTACATACACTACCCATTTAACTGTCTTACCATTTTTTTTGCCATTTAAAATCTTTATCATTGCTGATAGAACCGAAAATCTGAATAATTTATAGCGCTTATAAAAAAGTTGTTCTTTGTTTTTATCTCCGCGATACTTTTAGTGACACTGCCTCTATGTTAGATTTTCAAGAATACAACTCATTTTGTACATATCAATACCCTATTCATAACGAACTGATTTTCAAAGCTTCGAACAAATTACATAACATTTTCTATGCAAGAGAACGACTCTTAATTTCATTGTGCTTCATAAAACCACATAACGCGCTTCCGACATTGCTACACTATTTTTGGATCCCCAGTGGATTTCTGGGACTTTGATCGGGTCCCTAGGATTCCGATGGGATTTCTTGGGATTGGGGATCCGCTTTTTCCCCTTGCTTAAAATCCTTTGTGGTTAGTATATGATTAGTCAGCATACATGGGGAGCTTAGCCGATTACATGAGAGGGACTCTGAGTCAGACCAGCCTTCTGTAAAGAGCTAAAACTAGTAACAGTTGTAGGAAAATATCGGGATAGTGAAACTGCCCTTGGATAGTACCCTGTGCTGAAAGGTAACAGAAAGGCAAGGCTATTCTTCTGCTCTAACAATGGTCAAGACTAGTTGCTAAGGTTTGTAATTATAGACTAACTTGGTTGCTATGTTCTATAATGGATAGGTCTTGCTTTTCGTATAGCCTGTAATAGAAAAAAGAAGAAATACTAGCGTAATTAGTCTGGCTCCTAATTAGAACAATTTTTAATTCATTAATTTCTGTAATGGTAAGATGAAGCCGGAAAAAAACGAGCTTTTATATTTATGCTCTCCATTTTCTTTGAAAATATATGACAGTTCCACAAAATATTAGTAAGTAGTTAGCAGCAAAAATATATCGTTGAATAGCAATAAGAGTAGAATGCTAGTCTTAACTTCTTATACCTAAAGGCTACAAATCACTCCGTATTAATCACTTCTATGCAACAATATTAGTTCAAATAATATCTTTCAGTAGCTTCGTAACAAGATGTGGCGTTTCCATTGGGAATAGGTGACTTGTGTTTTCCAATACTGTATCGTAGCCTTTTGCAAAGCATTTTGCAAGTTTTGGCGCTGTAAACGAGGCCTCAATCGATATTGGACTGATACATGGTTTAGAACAGCGAGCAACGTGGATTGAAATATCATGGAGACAGTTACTCCGTCTGATATCATCATAGATTTGAGCAGACTCATGTATACAGTTATGATAAATCGATACTTCAGTATTCGGAGAGCACAAAAGGCGGAAGTCATTATCAACGGCATGTAAACAATAATCACGAAGAACAGAAGTGGGCCAACGAGAGAATGGTTCTCTTCTAGCGAAGTATCGCATCATATCATCAACAGAAGACCATTGAGACTTACGTCGACGGTGTGGCTCGAAAGTAGCAGCTACATTCTTGTATTCCTGGGAATTTTCATTTGTGTACATTTCATGCGGGAAAATGACTGGATCGAGGAGGAGCAATGAACTAAATCTTTTTTTTTCACCTTTTTGTATAAATTTGCATGCAGCCAATACGAGTGCATAGCCACCTACTGAATGTCCCACACCAACAACATTTTCAAGGTCAAGCTTTTCAATGAGGTCGGCAAGATCCTCTCCAAACCAACGAAAGGAATATGGGCTATTATGTTTTTCAGATCGGCCATGACCCCTTAAATCGATAGAGATGACATGTGAGTTAGGCAAAGCATATTCAATTATTGAATCGTAGCATCGTCCATGAAATGAGGCTGCATGACAAAAAATCACTGTTGGCTTCCTGCCAAGCCATTCCCAATAGTGCAGCTGAAGAGGACGACGAGTTAAGGCTCCGGAATCTAACACAAAAGGTCGATCGAGTAATTGAACCGTTTTACTAGTAGGTGTTCTGTCGTAGATTGACATAAAGCGAGTAGAATATTTGTACGTCGGTGACAAATGTTGGAAGAGGCGTAGCATATTTAGGTGAAATATCTATAAATTTTATGAATTATTCATTGCATATTTATTCTAAACTGTAAGAATGAATAGAAAATCCTAAGTTTGAAGTGTGACCTTAAAAGAGGTTTGGTAGATCAGAAGCAGACATTGGACCAGTACCAGTACAGTAAGTACAAGTACAAATACTGTATACTGAAGAATTGTACTTTGCACTTTTACTTAAGTACATTTATTTAAGTCCAGATGTACTTAGTACACACCCTCAAGTATTGCACTAAGTATCCAATGTCTGCTCAGAAGACAGCATAATCGGCAACAGCACAGATCATATTGATACATTTTGTTCACAAGTTTTAGATAGTTTACCTGTAAGGATAATCCATTTGGCGTATTCGATGCATACCAGAGTAGGGATGGCATTTAACTTTAATACTTTAATTAAAGTGTTTAAAGTTAAAGTGATTTACTTTACCATTATTTTTTAAAGTTGAAGTGAATGCTCTTTTTTATCCTAATAACTATTTGGACTGATTGATTGATGCTCGCTAGAGCCTTTGCAACCTATTAGACACCAAAACAAAATGAGAAAATGAAGCAGTTTCAAGCGACTTTAAACAACTTAAAACTTTAAGATTCAAGTATAAAGTTGCTTAAAGTCGTTTTAAATTGGGTTACCTGTATTTCTTTTGTCGTCATATAGGCTGTATAGGGTCTAGAGAGCATCAATTAAGCAGTCAGGATAGTTTTAAGCATAAAAAACCTCACTTGACATTTAAAAAATAAAGTTAAAGTAACTCACTTTAACTTTAACACTTAAAGTAAGAATAAAGTGCCACCCTATACCCGAGCAGGAGCAAATACTCTCCATTCGATCTGCTCGGATATTTGTGATATGAAAAATGTTTGCATTCGGATCATACGTATTAGTCGATATAAAAGATCTTGTTAGAAACAGATGGACACTGTAATCAAGGATTTACTCAAGCAAGCGAAATAATTTTCTCAGATGCTAATAACAATTGATACAAAAACGAATCGAATCGTTTTTATTTTCCGAATATTCTGTGACACACGAAATTCGCGAACCTCATTTCTCACGAAAAGAATAGCTGCCTGACGATTTTTGATTGAAGGAACGTCAGCATTGATGGTTTTACACTTTCTTCTAATCATTCACATCATAAAATCGGGTCGCTTGCATATAACACATGCTTATATAGGCAGACAGCGTAGCAATCATAGGAAAGCAAAGATTACGACACATACGACACCGCACTCCAACGAAAAAATACGAAGGAAGCATAAAGTGAATGGTCTGGTTAAGGACAAACTTCAAGGACATAATAATAAAAACACACAACCATATAAGAAGTACTTTCTTGGGTTGTTAGAAACTGTGTCTGGCAACATTAAATAGAGTTTTATTATTATTTAATAACAGATCAGATTCATTATTTAACTAATGGATTCGTTTAAAATTACCCATGTCACTCAAACCGTTTCAAAACCGCCAGTTAACCGTAGTTCTTAAGAAAACCGACGGCTCGAATCGGATTCTCTTCATTTATTAGTTTATTTATAATTTTACTGCTAATTTCACGTTTTTAATCTTGAAAACGTCGGTTGCGACTCACAAAAGTATAAATAATAATACTAGAGCACATTATGTCAGACAGTACCATTAATTTTCCTATTGGTTAAGTGATCTACTAATGACTATTTTCATGGTGCCATCTTTAGCAAGAGCCCAAAATAAAAAAAGCAACGGATTAAAGATGGTGTGGCTGATACCAGCGACTTCGGCGCTTTGGTATATATGAAGAACCGCTATTCCGATCAAAATGTCACGATTTCGTAAGGGTGCTTTCACGCAGGTCTGCCCAATTTCACATCGACCTTCTGCTGACAAGATTTAACCATGCTAGCTTTGTAGCCCGTATCAAGTTGTGTAGGAAACTGTTAGATAGTAGCGCTATCAGCGACTACTACCTCTCTCTTTGTTCTCATATCTATCCATTGGTCACGAGACCTAAGTGAAGCCGTATTGGAAGAGGAGTTGAGAGCTGAAGTGATTCTAGTTAGTGTTGTTTTGAAGAAATAAAGAGTTACGTAAACGTAACTATCTAAAAGAAACCATATTTGTTTTTTACGAAATCATGCGCTAAGTCCTACATGTAGGGCTCAAAATCCGATCCCTTAGATCAAGCCATTTCGGTTTTTGCGAACATAATATGAAAATCTTGACTAGACCATTTGATAGAGCATAAAAATTTGTCCTCATGAAGTAATTTTTGGGTGCATACTTAAAAATTTCAGAGCACCAGCGTATTAGCAAAAACCACGAAAATGCGATTTTTCCTAAAATCGAGTACTCTAGAAACCCTACATGTGGATAAAGACACAATGATTTATTTGAACCAACATAAAGCTTGGGCAATGCTAGTTCGAAATAGTTGGATTAGATTTTTAGAATACATTCCTTAGTCCAGATATAGAACTAGCAAAAGTCAGGGTGATCTGAAAGCTCTAAGTTACACCTTCATTTTCTCGAGAATTACACGCCAGAATTCATTCAAATTTTTTTAAGGGTAGCGTTCAGTAAGTTCTACCTGTGCTAAGAATATTAGTTCCCCCATCCTGGAATTGCAAAAATAATGATGACTAAAATTTCGTAAAATTCGCGTAGTTTAACCTTAAGATTTTTCGGTTATGATTGTGAAAATAATCGTTTCAATAATGAATATACGATCAATTATTATGCTGAATCCAAATACACTCATAGCTGCAACTGATTAATAGAAGAGATTTCTAATATATAGGAAACTAAGTAAAAAAACGTACAAAAATATAGCTTTTTGAGGACTTTTGCTTCCTCTTTAATGTTTACCTTTTATTGAATCTATCGGATAGCGAAAGTTGGTAATAGTTGTGCATGCTGATCCAAATATGGAATATCGGTGCATATGTAGGAAAATATTTCAGTCAATATTCAGCGAAAAGGTTTTGTATCTCATCGCATACAGGTTATACAATTGTGCGGCTGCAGCGTGTACCAAGTTTGGGATGTTAACAAAGAAACATTCATCACTTCCCAACTCAACATTGAGTGGGTATCGTCAAACAGGAAACTGAAATGAAGTTCAGAATCGGGGGTGGATGTAGTGATGACACATGTAGTTCTGCCAAGTTAGCTTCCACATCTTGGACAATTGCTATTCATCAATCATCTTGGCGTTAGACACCAATATAATTAATAACGTTATCGTCATTCATTGCCAACAACAAAAATTTTGCTTTTCTTAAGTATATACTGTGCCGATATTGATGGCACGCTTCGATGATTCTCCTTCCTCTTCCTTCTGTTCTCTTTCCATTGTTCTAATATATCTCTCTCCTATATATACGTGTGTTATGTATGAAGTCGGGACACAACTAGAGATGTCAGATGACACAATACACCATCATGTCGACGGGCATAGGCGACACTCTCTAGTTTTGTCGTTACAATCTGGATACTTGAAGTAGCCTAATAAACATCTTTGCCGAGAGTGGCACAAGCGACTCCAACCCTAGTTGATCGTTACATGGCGGCCCTGGCTAATGAATCTTGCAAAATCTTCTCAAAGTTAGTCTTTGTCAGCAACTATAACAGTGTGAAGGTGATTCAACAAGTCAATCAAAGCTAAACGGCTATCAACTGCTATGAAGTGTGTGAAGTAGCAAGTATGAATTTAATTAATATAATGATGAACCTCCTCAACGGTATGAACGGCGGCGGCCTCCGGTGGACAAGCGTTGGCAAGAATTTTTATGAAAAACAGAAATAATTATATGAAGAAAAAGAACTTGAAAATTAAATATTTGAATAGCTGCGAGAAGGACCCAGGCGACCGAACAGTCGAGTCATCCGTGAGAAGAATGACATGGAAGTGGTCCACTTCTACTGCGTGGCGACTCATCATATTAACAAAAATTATATGGCTGCTATATAACAAATGAAATTAGCAAAATTTAGTCGTTAACAACATCTGGAGTGCAATTGAAAATGAACATTATTTGCCTCGACAACAACGTAAAAGAAGAAAACAAAGTGGGATAGATGACACTGAATTTTAATCACACAATTGCCGCAAGCAATATCATTTCATTTATCATCAATACACCATCTGCACATCATCCATCTGATTATCGTATATACCCAGCAACTAGAGATGCACCAGTACCAGTGATTGGATACTGAGTAAAATACTCGGTACTTTTGATACTTTTACTCAGTAATCTCGGTTACTCAAGTAAATTTTGAAAATACAAGTAAGTTTACTGGTACTACAAGATTGTACTGAAGTATTAATACTTATACTTATTCACTCAAGTATCAGTATTTTGAGTAAAAAATTTACTTTCGCCAGCCGTTTGCATATACAGCTGTAGAATCGTATTGCATTGTCAGAAATATTTGCATGTTATGATTAATGCTTTAAATTACATACTATAAAATCATATCTTTTCAATCTTGCCCACGGTTTCATTTTTTATTATTTATAACAATGGTATTTAATGGTATTAATTTTTGAAATTAGTTTTCTGTATAAAGATAGGGTGCTATTAATCACATTGATTGCTGAGGTAGCATAATTTTAAATTGCTTTAAATATTATTTTACTGGAATCTCGGATGAAAAGATAGTGAAATCCATTGGAGTCAATAAGTGAAATCTTTATTCGATAAGAAAAAGTCAATTACCAACTAGTTAACAACTTTTTCTTATACAAAAATACATAAAACAAGAAAAAAATAAAAAATGCACCATTAATAGCACTAAGGAAATACAAAGTTGACTTAAACAAAAAACAAGAGACAATTTCATAGCAAAGCTTGGTTAGCTTTCAAAAATACCAAATCTTTAAACAATTGTTCGCTTAATCCTGTACAACGTGAAGACATAATAAGGCCAGTGCAGGAGAAAACTCGCTCGATGGGAGCGGAAGAAGCTTGAACAGATGCAACACGTACTGCTAATTTTTTTAGCTGCTTCATTTGAGAACGACACCAGTATTCTGAAAAGTTTGCTTTAATTGGATCGTTTAAATATGCTTCTAATTCGGTAACAGGATTCATTATTATCGAATCATTTGCATTATCATTATAGCTATCATCATAAACAAAAATTTTCTTCTTTTTTGGCTTGGATGTTGAAAAGGTACCTTCATCCAATACTTTCGTTGGCGAAACCTTGAAATTTTTATTGATTTCATCAAGTATTAATTGAATAACATCATGTTTTAGTCGATTTTCAGTGTTGGCTGTTAGTTTTAAATCACGCAACCACAGAAACTTAAATGATGAATCAAGCACTGCAGCAATAAAATAAACTGGATCATTGAATTGATCATTATCTTCAATTTTCACCTGGTTTATTCGATTGATAATGCCAGCAAAACGTTTTTCAATAGATAGTTCCAACTGTTGAACAAGTTTATTACTAAATACAATTTGTTCTTTTATATCACGTAAATGAACCATTAAATGAACAACAGCTGGAACTACTAGACTAGCAGTTACCAGTTCTTCCGATTGGCACTTGATTGAAATATCAAAGAATGACTCCAAAATATCGAGTATTTCTTGTAATGTCATAATATCATTGTTGGAAAATTTGAATGGATTCTCCATTAACGTTACTATGGAGTCTAAATCGTTTTCTCCAATTGATAATATAGATTTAATCAACATATATTCGCTGTTCCATCTTGTTACATTTGTTTTGCTGATAGATTCATTCAATTGATCAAGCAAATCTGCCATTTTATTTGATTTATGCGAAACTTTTGAAAGCATTCGGCATTTGTTCAATACTTTTGATATTTGTGTTGCATTTTGGATACCATCACGTACACAAAGCTGAAGGCTATGTAAAAAACAAGACAATCGATATGTTGGTAAACCTTGATAATCTTCAACATTATCGGGATATTTCACATCAATAACTTCAAAATTATCCAATTGAATATCATCTAAAATGAAAAATTCTAAATTTAAATAAAATTTCTATAGAGTTTGGAACAACAATACACAACAACATTATAAACGTTGAACACTTCTGGGTGAACATAACTTGATTGAATTATTCAATCGACTTCAAAAAATTCAATAGCGTATGTAAATCATTTGAGCATCAATACAACTTTTACCCTCGACAATCTTTCGCTGATTTAGATATAAATTATTAATATATGAAAAGACGTTATATTTCTATCATATCTTGCGTAACTTCGTAATTAAACATTCTCAAAGCAGTATTTAAATATCGTTTGGATACTATTTATAATGATACAATTTTTCAAATGAAAAGTTAATTAGTAAGAATAAAAGCGCTAGAAAAAATTACTTTATTTGAGCGCACTCGTTTAGAGCTGTAATCGCTAAAATATCAAATTTTATTTACCATCATAATTATCGGACGGCGAGTTTGTACTGGACGTAGGATCTGTTTGATATTCCAAAACACTATGTTCTTCGTCAGCAAATAAGCCAAATTTATAAGCTTTAACCATTGACGATGCATTATCCGTAATGATTTTAAAAACTTTTTCTTTGATATTAAACCGATTCAGAACATCTTCTGTTGAATGTAGAATATTTTCACCAGTATGTGGTGACTTGAATCTTGTAAAATCAATCAAATAAGCTTGTGGTACCATTTTTTCATCAATAACATGGTACGTTATGGCTAAATATGAACAACACCGACGATCCGACCAAACATCAATTGTTAACGTTAAATCATATGTATTATTTATTGTTTCATGAATTTTTTTAAGAACATTGATCTTCAATGAAGGAATAACTGCGCTTTTCAATTTTTTTGATGATACAGGTTCATATTTTAAATGGCAATCTTTTAAAAAATCACGAAAGTCAGCATGTTCAACAATATTTAATGGTAATCCACATTTAATAATTAAGCTTTTTTGTAATGGACAACGCGAATTCATTTTGTCTGCTTTTATTAGTTGTTGTATCAGTTGTTCCTCGATCATCAGTAACGACATTTGTTTCTTCACTTAGACATGCACTATCAGAACTTGAAGTTCGTTCATATTCGAGTGGATGAATTCGCTTTAAATGTTTGATGAAATTGCTATAACCGCCATTGCGATCTTTGTAGTTTTTATGACATAATTTGCAGTATCCATTACTTCGATTTTTATCCAGAGAAGAGAAATTAAAAAAATGACTCCACTTGTCACTAGCCATAAATTAATCGATTGATTTTTCAGTAGAAATAGATATTTGTTCAAAACATTATGGAAAGTGTAATAAATGGTTCATTATGACTCGACAGTGAAAAGTAGCAGCGCTCCTTGTTATCTCTCATCACCAATCAATATTTCGAGGACAAAGTTCTTTTGATTGTGGAACTTTGAGCATAATTACGTATGATTATAGTGCAACTTGAATAATAATTAATATTAGTGCTTACAATCTAAATGGGCATACACTGCGCATCATCATTGATGCGCATATTTTAATATAGATGTCGCTAAGTAAAACATATGATATGATATGTGCCATGAACGTTTAATATTGTCATTTAGGTGCAATATAAAGAATTAAACCATATTCTAATGATGAGTACGCCGATTTACTCAATTTTACTGTACTTGAGTACAATCGTACTAAATACAGCTACTGAGTAAAATGTATTCAAGTAAAAAGTACATTCGTCTCTCTGACTAGCTAGCGATCAGTCGCATTTTAGTTTTCCGTATTTTGCACTTAGTGCCCCCGTCT
>OENM01002746.1:0-14613 GCA_900239745.1 Rotaria magnacalcarata
CCATCGACACCCACTCCCACACACCCACACCCACACCCAGAAGATTACTGGTTCACTGCAAAGTCGATTTCATAAAGATCATGCATTGATAACATCATCAACGGCACCCCGGTCGAAGAAAACGATCAGTAAACGATCGTATACGATACAAATACGGCCCGTTTTACGTGCCGTATTTTCCCCGTATAACAGGGCAGTAATACGGCCGTATGTTCTATAGAATACGATAATATTACGCCGACTTTACGAGGTTTTACGACTAATATACGGTGTCCGTGTATGGCCGTAATACTGCCCCTGTTAAAACGCCTTAATACGGCTTAAAACGACCGTTTTCCGACGAAATACAATGCAAAAACGACCGTTTACGGTAATTTTTGCGCCGGTTTACGGCGGTCCGTTTTGATCGACCTGAGTTAATGTTGAGTACACTTGCAGCTGTACACAAGAAAAGTTATGCTATTGGTGAGCAAATAGTTGAATTGAAAATAGACCATTGAACGAAAGCAATTATCTATGATGATCGATCAAAATTGGAACAAGTAGGAAAATTAACGGTCCGAGAAGCACTAATTATATGCTAATACACGTTGTAACAATCAACTTGGATTGGAGTAGCTTGTGACACTCTCGGCAAAGATGTTTATTAGGCTACTTCAAGTATCCAGAGTGTAACGACAAAACTAGAGAGTGTCGCCTATGCCCGTCGGCATGATGGTGTATTGTGTCATCTGACATCTCTAGTCGTGTGCCTACTTTACATTGAACACACGCTTATATAGGAGAGTGAATAAGAGAGATATAGAATAGAACAATGGTGAGAAAACAGCAAGAGAAGGAAGGACAATCATCGGAGCGTGCCATCAATATCGGCACACACGTATTGATGTAACCAAAGAAGATTGCCTAGTTGTATACGAGTATCTGGTTAAACGTGGTTATAATCCACTTCTTCTCTACATGGCTAATGCAACGAATCCTGGTGGTGGATATCGAAAGGGTGATGGAGCTCAAGAAAAAAATATTTTTGTCGATCCGACTATTTTCGAAGTCTTGATATTGGTCTCGATCAGTGACTTCCAGAAAGAAGCGAACGTTTTCATTGTTCATCGAGTTGCCAAATCGATCCTCTTTCTGATCACAATAGTATGTATCCGATGCATGAATTTGGCGCTATCTATACATCAGGTTTGACCGTTTTCCACCAGTCTGAAGATACAGGTTATAATTATATGAAAAAGTCGCTCGAAGGTGTATGTTCACTATTCGTGACTGCTTATCGAGATCCGAAATTGGATGGAAACATGTTGACATCAAACTATGCTGTGGGAACGCAAAAATTGAAAATATATTCTCTACTGCGTATCATTAAAAACATGATAGTCTTGTTCGTTCAGCTTTCGGGCGTGGTGCATTCAAGAATCCTCCCTGTCACATTGCGCAACTTTTCCTTTCTGTCATTGAACAGTATGTTGGTTTTTTTAAATTAATTTCATTTGCTATCGTTGATGATCATAATGCTGGTCATCATTTGAATCCCAAAGGTAATTTTAAGCCATTCAAAGATGCACTCGATGGGATGGTGGTACAGCGAATGCCTCCAATAAATAAACCACATAGCATGTTTGGACCTTATCGAATTTTGTCTCATGATTGGTCCATAAACAATGTTTGCATTTACGACACGATGCCATGCAATTTTGGAGCTAAATGCAATGATATTTACGATCCTAGACACGCGCAAGAGTTCTCTCATCCACCTATTCGTCCACATGCAGCTATGAAGATCAGCTGTCATCTAACGAAAGACTCCGTTCATATGCACTCATTTATTCATCGAATTCGATGTCAATATGGTGGTGAATGTCGCCATATAGACGATGAAAAACATAATCAAGAGTATGAACATCCATCCTATTGTCCATCAGGAGGTGACTGCCATAATATGAAATCAGAACATTTAAAAGATTTTTGTCATTTACCTTTGTGTCCCAATGGTCATAAGTGTTTCGAATATCAAAAACATACATAAGCTCATTGCCAACAATGTCGGCATTGTGAAATCGACTGTCTACATGGAAATCATTGTGCTTATTTTCATGACAAAGAACATCAAGATAAATTTAAACATCCATTTGCGAAACCATGCCCATTTACTCCATTTCACTGCAAAGCATACATGGAATTAACATACGCTAATGGCCATCAAAAACTCTCACACAATATTCAACAACATTGCCTCGATTTAGCTCATGTCCAGAGATAGGATGTGTAGTGTCGGTGTAAACACTGAAAAACTGACCACTGAGTACACCATCGGTGCAAATCGGTGCTCCACTGGACACACCGTCGGTGCAAGTCGGTGGTTAGTATACCGACACTGCACATCCCTATCCAGAGATGGGCGAGTCCAGCTTTTTTTCAAGTCGAGTCCAGCTTTTTTTCAAGTCGAGTCAAGTCAAGTCACCAGCCTTGTCGAGTCGAGTCGAGTCAAAATATTTTTGTCAATTTTTATATTCGCTTTATTATTATCAAGAACGTAAAAACAAGTTTCTTATGACGCAAGGATCTGACATCGTGAAACTACACTTGATTTAGCAAATTTATATCACTCTTAAGATGCTCTTTTATTCGCCAATATTTTTAATTAAGAAGACATGTGCATGTACTGTCAATTATCAAAATTTTCGATTAGTGATATTTTCAAATTTCTTTTCCGATGTTTTTATATGATACACACAGTCTCTCTTTCGTGATCATAGTTTTGTATCCGAAGATCAATGAGATTAATGTATAGCAAGGGTGGGTGTGAGTGTTGATCTTCCCACACCCACACCCACACACCCTCAAGTTCTATGAATCATAATCTGACTATTTTGATTTTTCAGAATTAATTAAAGATATTCTCGATTGAATACGTCACACGACCGGTTTCGTCCTTGCTTAGGGGACTCATCAGGTATGTTCTCAACCGATAATTACATAGAAGTTAAAAACTTTTCAATAAAAAATCAGAAGAAGTTTAAAAACAAAAACAAAAACGCAATAACGAGAAAAACTAATTTTTAAGAAAATTCAAATCAATTCGAGATAATGTATAGTATTCTAGTAGAAAGTGGATTTCTAAACGATTATTATTCAAAATACTTTAGGTTAACACAATTGTACGGGAAATTTTCACATTACAAGAATTTGTATTAGGTTTGCCCACAATCTGTTAGTATGTAAATCGAAAACTATCAAAATCAATGTAGAATATTGAGTCATAGAAAAGAAGATATAGAAACACATGATTTCAATAAGAACTAAATATTTGAATAATTTGATCATGAATTAAATGCACTCATCATTCTTTGAAATTGAGGTTTGATTACTCCTAGACACTGCCTTAATTTCAAGATTCATTCATGACTTATATTCAGCGTTTGAAATAGAACAACATCGGAGCTTTCTATCGAAAAATAGTTTTTGTTTAACCAATATATAAATGAGTACACAAAAGTAAATTTATCTATTAATTAGTTCGAAGTACTATAATACTTATTGACAGAATATTATTTTACTTCAATATCACCATTATCACTATTAATATCTAATCATGAATTATTTGATTCGTTTTCCCATAAAATAATGATGAATTAATTGATACAGTATAAATAAACATAACTTTAGACATGCGATATTAATGATTCCTTTCTTATTGTATTGAAAATCATATATAGAAACAAAAAAATCGACTGTAGACACCTTAAATCATAAACATACGTGAGAATAGTAATCAAAACACTTCGAATGTACTAAATATATAGTCAAACAATAGCTTCCTAAATAGAATGAATAGCAATTCGATGAGGTATCTTGAATAATATATTAAGATTCGGTTCTATTTGATCTAGATTTAATAACTTAATGTCACTTTCATTTATATGCTATATCAATCATCGAGGTATCAATCCATTTTACTCAATGAATTATTCCGTTGATTGTTTAAGAGTAACAGAGTACGTTCTCATTGGATCTAGAAACTACATCGACAAACTGTTTTTATCATGAATAACCACTGTGGTGAGTAAAATATTCTATCTGAATTGTATATCTTTCAAAATAAGACCAGTAAAATATAGCTCTAGTATCAGTTTGCAGTATTAGAAAGTGAAAATTCATCTATTCTGACTGATTCCACAATCCAGAAAAAATATATCTTTAGTTAAACCATACTAACACACTCCCATGTGAGTTCCCTTCAATGAAATGAAAAAGATTCCTAATATTGATATCTCTTTCAACCTATTAAAATTAAAATAATAAATGCATCAAACGTACCCATTGATGAACTACAATCCTCGATACTCGCATAGCGAAATTACTATTAGATTTTTCAATAATAATAAATCTGAAATTTTTACTCCATTTCAAAATCACCTTCCATCGAACGCATTCGTAGTCAATATTAAACGCAACATCTAGCAAAACAATGCTTCAATTAGAATTCACGATCTTTGAGGAACCAAAACTAAAAAATGTTCAAACACTCATAGATGTACAATTGAACACAAAGAACAAGCTATCGCTTCATTAAATAAGCACTGAGAGTCTCAATATCGCTTATACTACCTCCTGTCATTCAATAAAGATCCTAAAATGGATACATGGTAATCTTCCAATACACGAACCAGACTTTCACACAGCACTATCGAACAGAAAAAATACAAATTCAGACGCCACCAAAGCGGTAGATGCAACATTTCCCTCGAATACGACCAAACCATCACTACATAAGCTGATAATTAGACGGGGGTCACGTCGATCATTCCATGTGAGAAACCAAGCAAGTCTAACACATATAAAAAGCATCAATACATCTCATAAGTTATGAAAAACCCATTGAAAAACGTGAAAAAAATTTCCTCATGACACCTGATTTTTGCATGACTCATCCGAAAAAACCAACAGGACAATCCTTATACCGGCTCACCTGAGATCGCTATCAAAACCTTTACGCTTAATAGACCTCCTATTTTTTCATGCTCTATCTAAGGACACTTCAATGAACCTCCTAGCTCTGAAAATGGCGATAGGTCATCGAGCACTCTAAAAAAATCCACGGTACTATATTCGATAAAAAACGTTTCAATTTTTGGATAGACATTCAATTCTGGTTGAACAGTTGTTCATCCTTTGAATCTAATATTAGAAAAAACTCTAATTTGGGTGAATTCTGATTTCTGTCTGGGTGTGGGTGTTCGGGTGAAGGTTTGGGATTATTCGTGAATTAAGAGTCAGTTAACACACAACCTTACTTCATACCCACATCCACACCCACACCCACCCTCAGCCACCATCACCCTAAAAATCCTATATATTAATAGATGATGATAATCTGTATACATAAACCATTTAATTAAGAAAAAAAATATTATCAATTCAGGAAATGATTTTTCTGTTTATTATTTAGAAATAAACAAGAACAAGTAACTACTGAATTGATCATCTTGAGGGTGTGGGTAGGTGTAGATACAACTGAATGGAGAATAATTGATGTGAGCAATCATAAATTTATTCACACATTTAACCTCGCTGACACTCCACCTGTAGTATTGTAATTTATTAACTCAGTCAATTTTGCGTTTAGATTGGTCACAGAATGTTCTGATAAGCTGTTTTCTTGTGCAGTGAAGATTGATAACAGGTATTATTATCGTTAGCCTTCTCGTTTTTTCTTTCTTTGTTGAATGACGATTTTACACAAGAAAAAACAAGATACAAGTAAGATGAAAATATTTACGGGATTATTACAACGTTTACATCGTGAACTTGTTGAATTCTAATCAGCGATGCTCACAAAAGAATATGACAGTTTCATATTACGTTTGTATCACCTACATAGATTGGCAGGCCCAATTTGCCATGATCAATACTTTAGCGGTTCACATCGGTGGAACTGTAATGGAGATATTCAAATTTTTCTTTATCTAGGAACTCTTGGACACCCTATAATATTTCTCTATGGAATGTATTTGATCGCTATATCAATTGTAGAAAGAAAGAGAGAGTAGAAATTGTTATAGTTTTGATGATAAAACAGAATAGAATCGAGAGAGAATAAATGAAATTTGGTTTTCATTTTTAAACAACTTGAATTTAATAAAATGTAAATTAAGCTTGAGAGATCTCTGATTGAAAACAGTCAAAACATTTTCCATGAAATATTATTGTAATAATTTTCAAAAGCTCATTGAGTCTGTTAAATAAAAGATTATTCATCGTAGTTTTTGAAATGTTTCTCTTCAGTATTGTTATTTGACTAGGTAGAAAGTGAATTAATAATTTGTCGAATTTAATTTTGATCAAACGAACATGATGAATATTGCCAAGGAAATCTTCACGAGTTTAAGCGATCGGCCGAAAAACTTATCGAATCTTCAATGGCTTCATTATGATGATGAAGGATCAATTATATTTGAAAAAATTGTTCTTCAAGATGAATATTATATTGCACGAGCAGAACGTCGTATTTTCGAATTAAATTCTGATGATATTATTGTCAAAGCAGCAGGTAACGAAAAGAATTGTCTTCGTATTGTTGAACTTGGATCTGGTACAGCTACGAAGACATGTATTCTTCTTCGAACTGCTCTAAAGTATCAAGGAGGTCCTATTAATTATTTGCCTATTGATGTATCAACAGCAGCACTCGATGAAGCTCAATCAAGTTTAAAATATCTCGTTCCCGACGTATGTGTAATGACCCAGGTTAAAAATTATGCTACAGATGATTTTATTCTTCCAAGCTTTGATGGATGTACACTTGTTATTTATATTGGTGCATCCATTGGAAATTCTTCTAAAGAGGAAGCAAAAAACATCCTTCATCATGTTTATGAGCATTAAAAGCGCAAGATGTATTATTACTTAGTGTTGATATGTGTCATGATCCTTCTGTATTATTATCTGCCTATAATGATAAAAATGGTGTTGTTGCCGATTTTCAGTTCAATGTTCTACGTCGATTGAATCAGGAATTTGGTTATAATTTCGATCTTGATCAATTTCATTATCAACCTGTATGGAGCGAACATAACTCTTCGCTCGAACAGCATCTTCAAAGTTTATGTTCACAACAAGTGAAGTGTATTGATCAATTCGGGGAAAAAACTCTTCATTTTGACAAAGGTGAAACAATTAATATGATAGATAGTTATAAGTTCAGTATCGAGGAGATAAATATGCTTCTTAATATTACTGGTTTTACCATTGAACATGTATGGAATGATGAACATAAATGGATTACTGTTATATTAGCACGTAAACTATCATTGGCACCTTAGAGATTCTTCATCATTAACAATCATCAGTCATTTTTTTAAGTAAAATTCATTTTATTCTCGCTATAGGAAGAGAAACGTATTAGAAAGTTCAGAGTCAACTCGTTGACACATTTAGAGTCAAGAGGGGTAAATCGGCACATAAATTTTAATTTTAATCTTATTCTATTAATATTTCCTTTTTAATTATAGAAAAATTTTTGGCTACACTGAGCATTTTGTTCCCCACCAACTTTCATTTCTTTTAATCCTTATTCTGTTTTCTTGACTACAAGAATAATAATGCTATCTCCTTGCGAACAAAACAAAAGGATAATCTTCTTAAATGTCTCACCAAATTGCTACATAAATTGAAAAGCACAAGGTATTCGTTTTGAGGACTCATTGATACCTGCAAAATGCGCTCAATAACTTCTCAGAAAGTTAGCATTTGAGTCCTTCTTCCATAATTTCTCCCTAAATTCGAAAGTTCATTGAGAATGAATGATTCATGAATATTTTATTGGTGCTCTGTTATTCCGAGGATCAGAATATGGCATCAGGGAGCGTGTATCAATAAAAAAATCTCGGAGATCGCTATAATTTTAATTTCTTCTTCGTCGCTTTATCAATCAGGGTCAGAGCTATCAATACATCCAGAGGCAATTGAAGCGCGTGACCTTTACTTTTCTTTCAGTGCGAGACTCTGATCGTCGCGTGTTCCGCCAATGGATTGATTCGGATGAAATCAGTCGACCAATTACGATTCATGAATGTGTAGTGGCACACACCCTAAATGGTCTGGAGAGGTAAAAACAGTTCAGATTCATGGTGGGTGGCGTGCAGGTGAAGATTCAAAGGTTTCCTGAAGAGATTTCTGTTTAGGGCCATTTTATGTACAAAGTGTGCTCCTTCCTTTGTATTTGATATTGTCCTAATTCACCATGACAAAGTGAGTCAGTGAAAGATAATAACAAAAATGACGTTTCATAAAAAAAGCACTGACATCACGAACGGTTCTTTTTATTACTTATTCGTTTTTTGAAGAAAAGTAAAGCGTCTCGATAAGCATTGGTCAAATATCGAATTTTCAATTATTGAAGGATTGTATCAAATGTTTCTTAATTCTCAACTATTGTAAAGGATATATTGCACAGCCACTATATATAAAGTCGCAAAAAGCATTACTGTTCTATTCCACTTTAAAAAAAGCGATGATTTCAACAGTATGTTATTGTTTTATATTTGTTATATTCAGGTACTGGTAACACTTATCTTTCTCATATTTATCTAACTTTGAATCTGTATTTTACTTTTTAGCCTAACAGGTTTGATTCTCAGTTCGTTTTACCAATAGTGCTATTAATTTAGTATATTCCTAGCTCAAGTAAACTCTCAGTTCTGTCATGGAAAGAATCAATATGATCGGTGTTCCCCAAATGGTGCGTGCGGTTGTTTCTTTATAGCTGGTTCTCATGACATTGGTATTTGTACTGATGAATTTGTGCCTTGCTCTGAGCTGGTTGCATGTGATGGTCCAAATAACATTTGTCTTCAACCCAATCACAGATGTGTTCATCATCCTCGATGTCATAGTGCTCCTGTTTGTTATCCAATACCAAGTTTCAATCAACAACTATGTCCACCGTTATCAAGTAACAGTACCAGCAATACTCAATAGATTTTAATGAAATTTGAGTGTTTGTATGAATGTGATTTGATAAACGTCTATTATCAATATTTTTCTTATTGTGGAACTCACGTATATTTTTGAAGACAATAGTGAGTGTAAGTTTAAGGGACAGAATTTTGCGTCTCCCCCTCCCCATTACAGACATTAAAAACTAATTATTAATTGAAATAAAAAATAAAAATAAAATGAAAAAAAACGAAAAAATGCGAAAGAAAAAAAGGCGCCAAAATAAAATAAAATAATCTTTTGAAATTTAAAAATAAATGAGAGAGCTTTTGGTCTGATGATGAATTATTTTGGTAAACCGGTAGTAGGAGAAATTTTTCATTTTCCACATTCCTATCGGTTTATCGAGGCTTCAAGGATATACGTGAGTTCCACATTTTAGCCCCAAAGGAGATGCGCTGAATAGTTTTTTACTTGTAAATTGAAGAACATTTGTTCCACGTTGAGACAAATAGTGAGATGCGCGTCTAGCACAACATTTTCACAGATAATTCGTCTAGATGAAAATATGCATAAAGTTCAACCAGTCAGATTAAACACTTTCAAAATATTCTATGCTAATTATGCGAGAGTTTTACAGTAAAAAACGTCCGGATAGAAGAATTCGAACACGGCACTCTGCTTAGCTTATGCTTAGCTCAGTGTAATACGTTTCGGCTAAATCCAGTCATCAAAAATATTATTTAGTTTTAGAGACGCATACGCACCAAACAGGTTTTCTATCAAAATCATTTTTGAAACATTATCTTAGATTTCACTGAAATCTTAAGTAACCGAACTCTATGTTGTATTTTATTTTAAAGTGACGATCACTACAACAGTCGTACCAACGGCAACTACCGCAACCACTACACAAGTACCAGGTAAACATCTAATTGACTTCCTATAGCTATATTAAATTTTAATTTTTCACCCGGTGTAAAATTTTCTTTCATGCGTGGTATTAAAACATAGCTTGCTTATTTTGATATTCCTCAAGCCATCGGTCCCACATCACATATAATTAAAATTCTATCATGGGTAAAAATTAATAATTGCTTGCATATTGATGACTGTTTGTCCCTATTGAAGTTTAATTCATTTTGTTGACCTCAAGAGATCGCTATGCATGTTTTACATGAACATCAAGAGAAAAGAAAACATTTGACTTCTCAAGCTGAATTTTGATAATACTATATACGATGTGAACGGACATGAAGTGAAAATAAAAGCTGAATTATGAGAGAATTCATGCATTAAAATTATATTAGTCTTACTGACGATTACTCATAGATAAAAAAGAGAGAGTACGGTTCCTTCGCAATTACGCAACAGAAAACGAATATTCTCAAAAATCAGATAGAATTCTCATAGAAAAGAAAAAGAATAAGTCATCAATACCATTGTACTTTTCTATGTAGAATGGCCTTTCAAGTCACACTAATAGTTCATATTCTTTCTTTTTTAAATTAGTGACTCACAATATTCCTGTTAATGCTACTTGGTCACGAATCGGTGTAACTATTGCTGGAGGAAATGGGTATGGCGGAGCGCTCAATCAATTCTACTATCTTAATGGTTTTCTTACTAACGACGATCAAACATTGATCGTTGCTGACTGGAACAACAATCGTATCGTCGAATGGCAGGTGGGGGCATCAGAAGGCAAAGTAATTGCTGGTGGCAACGGTCAAGGAAATCGATTGGATCAAGTACTTTTTGCAAGTGATGTATTGTTCGATGGTAAAACAAATAGTGTGATTATCTGTGAAGACCGAAACCGACGAGTCGTTCGATGGTCTCGTAATCCTGGTACAAAGCAAGGAGAACTCCTTCTCGATGACATCTTTTGTGAAGGATTGGCAATGGACGAAGAAAGAAATCTCTATGTTTCCGACATTCTTGAGGATGATGTGAGACGATATGCAATGGGAAGTACAAATGGAACCTTAGTGGCTGGTGGACATCATAGAGGTGATGCTATGAATCAATTCAGTCAGCCGGCATCACTTTTTGTCGATCGACAGCAAACAGTTTACGTGTCAGACAAGGAAAATCATCGAATAATGAAGTAGGAGAAAGGTGCAACAGAAGGGGTTGTTGTCGCTGGTAATAATGGTAATGGAAATAGTCTGCAACAATTATCATACCCCGGTGGAGTGTACGTTGATTCAATAGGCACTGTGTATGTAACAGACATAAGAAACCATCGAATAATGCGTTGGCTAAAAGGAGCTCAACAGGGAACTGTTATTGCCGGTGAAAATGGAGAAGGTAATGCAGCTAATCAATTGGCTCGCCCTACAAATATTTCGTTCGATAAACGTGGCAATCTCTATGTTTTCGACAGTGGGAATCAACGTATACAACGTTTTTCTATTGAAGATACTAATTAAAGTCATTAATAAATCATTTAATCATCGATTAAAATAAAACTTTGTAAAATCTGCCGGATATTTTCTTATACATTGGTATAAAAGTTGATACTTGCTTTCTATGATTATCTTTAGTCAATATAAGGGTGTGGGTGTGGTAAAGGGAAAAGTAGATTTCGGCCCCTGAAATCTTTAGAAATCTCTGGAAACCTTTGGAAATCTTGAAAAGTAGCTTTTCCCACTTTACTGAAGCGCTGTCGAATGCACTTCCCTAGAGAAATACGGCTTTTATACATGATAATTTGAAAAAAAACAAAAATCTGGTTCCGCGTCAAGTACTTTTGCATCGTATTCATTTGATGAAATGTGAAATACGTGTCTGTTGTATCAACATCGTGCAACGATTCAGCTGTGGGAAGTATATAAAGTACAAAAAAAACATAATTTTGCCAGGCTCTTAGAAACTGCGCTAAGGAATTTCATAAAAGGTTTGTTGATTATACTGTTTTCAAAGTGTGCGATGGCGTCGATCTGCGGTGAACAAACTCAGAACTTAAAATTTCGCGGAAGTTCACTAAGTTTCTCTTAGGCGATTACCCTTTTATAGTCGGACTATTGTACTCTGCTATCATGGACACAGCAAGGTGATGACATAATCACAGAATGAAATAAAAAGAGAATCTTTTATTATTGGAAATCGAATCCGTATCTTCTTATGCGTGAGTGTGGGCGTGAGTCTTGCTAGCTACATCGACACCCTAATTAGATTCTACCTACAGTCTTATGATTCTTTGAAGTTTTCTTGTGTTTTCATCGTGAAATGTACTCATCAAAAGCTCTATTTCACGATGGCACTCTGAATTCATTTATGGTATTATCTACTATTTTCATATGTAGATTAAGTTATCACTATTCTTTCGTTGGAAATACATCAATATCGAGCATCTTCAGGAGAAGAATGATGAAAAGTCAAATGATTCGAATAATCTATTATTTACGTTTTCAATGTAATTTCAAAGTTCGAGAATGTTACCGATGTGATGAATAATTCAGTGTATCGCGTAAAAATTTATAAACGAATTTTATTGTTTTTTCCTTATGACGTTTTATGTCAAATATTGGGCTTTATAAATATTTAGTGTAGCTGTTATTCTGAATATCACATTACATATGATTCAGTATGCATGGTATCTACTGTCGAATAAAATTGCATGAAGACATGAATGACAGTAGGATAGAAAAAATAGAACCACACTCCTGAGTATATTATGTTTAAAACGTGATTAAGTTACTTGCAAGGTTTATTAATGATTCGCGATTTCAGGTTTTCCTTCTTCTTTCGCTGATCAATATCTCTCATGTGTGCCGTAAAATTCTATTTGATATTTCTTCATGCAACATTTTCTTCGTTCAACGCATTTCGTTTCTCTCTCTCATGAACATTGTAAAGAATCACAAAAGGTCTGAGTGTGGGTGATCTGATTGCTTTTCGTCACACTCACACCCGGTATAAAGATAACTTAAGTTTTTTCTCCATTTGAAAAATGTTTAATCATTTTTATTTGTTAATATCTTCTAAGAATAAAAGAAAAAGAAACAGTTTCCCGCTTTTAGTTTTATATTGTTGAATTTTAGAACAAATTTTGTATATTTTTCTTCGTACCTATAGGATTGATCAAAGTATTGATAGAGATTTTTTCGAAGTTCGTATGAAGAATTTTCTTTTGTTAGATAGAAGCTAAAAGGAAAGAAAGATGCGAATACTCATATCTTGTCTTTATAAGCTACAAATACACAAGCAAGTCAGAAAAAAATCATGGGATTACACAACATACATAACATTCTCATTTTTAGCAAGTACAGAACAGCAAAATATTCTTTTCTTTTTTGGTAGCCGATCAAGGTTCTGATTGACGCTTGGGTTGCATACTAAAATGAATTATTTCACAGAATGGTCGTGCTGGCTGCCGTGCCAAAAGAAAGGTTTTGATTGTTTCTTGTTGGTTGGGTGTGGTTGTAAATGTTAGAAATAGAGTAGTAAGACCCGCACTCACATCATGTGCAAAAACTCTCTTCGTAGTGGACATCAATGGAACAATATCATTGCTAATTATTGGGCCAACTTAGGAGATTTTGATTTCTTTATGTCAACTAATCATAAAGAAAATAAAGTAGAGTTAAGGAACAAATGGACATAATACTAAAGAAATTTTGAACTGAATTTTGACTTAGACAATGTGGTTATTTTTTGAGTGTAACCATATTTGAAACAATCGAAGGTTTCATTTATATGGTATAACTATCAATGGTTTTACACATTTTCAGACAAGGGATCAATCACTGATCAAATCCACTTTTCCGTCACAGAAGTAGCCAAACCTATATGGTTCTGTATGTTATTTAATATAGCAATTTTATTCGACGATGAACTTCAAATCATTTAATATTTAATTTAATAAATCATATAAATGGAGAATAGTTCTTCCTACTAGTGATCATTTTTAGTCGATTGCTGGGACATCTGATAACTTAACTTCATGAGAAACAGTGTCATATCATCATAGTGAAAAAAGTAGAAATGAAGTTCAACTTTTACTTTCTCATGCAACCTATTTCTTGTGCTTACGTACTATGAACTATACTTTTGAGCATAGCATTAAAGGCTCACCGTTAGATTTGGGGAGTACGTGGATAATAAAACTCGATTTTCAATGTTCCTACAAATGATTACACGGAGAGGAATGTATAAAATTTAGTCAAACAAATCTTTCTATACAGTTTGAGGAATTTCGTAAAAATATAAAATCTCGAATATCGATTTCCTGCATGGGAAAATCCATGAACAATTTACAATTGTTAGATGTAACATGCAAAGACAACGTAAGATTGAAACGATCTTCAGCGGAAAGTGAAGAAAATAAACTGATCGATTGATAACAGAAGTAATTGTCAAATATATGGCCACTGATCGAAGTTCCCTCTACTGAAAGGAGGGTATTACGAAAAACGAGTAAATGCGTTCGTTCTTAAGTTCGTAAGTTCGTAAGTTCGTTCGTCCAATAGAAAAGCAGATGCATAAACTTCACAAACCTCAAACAATATCTGTAGAGATAGGTTTCACCGAAGCTAATCGGGGTCGGGGAACACGATGGCGTTGTCAGATTTTTGAAACTTTGCTTTTTTTAGGAGAGAGAGACTTTTTTAGGAAAAAAATAGTTTTTTATAAGGGTTGACCGAAGGTAATCGGGGTTGGGGA
>OENM01002747.1:0-14595 GCA_900239745.1 Rotaria magnacalcarata
ATGCTTCTGCTTCGCATCGCATTAAAAACTCGCGACGGACTACATAAATGCTTCTGCTTCGCATCGCATTAATAATCAAGACTTATACAAATGAATATGTCGAAATTTAGTTCAAATTTTTGTATGAATTTATCCAATTGTATTACATTTCTTTATTCCTGACGATATATTTCAAGTCAAAATTGAAATCTTCTAATTATAAAACTAAGTTCATTAGCTAGAGAATTTGTTCAAAACGTTTGCAAAAGATAAGAGTCAAATAGAAAGATAATTTTAACTGATTTGGATCTATTATTTAAATCTCGTTTAAGCAGTAAAGCGTAGTTTCTGACAGTCCTAAAAATATTGAAGAAATAAAACATTTAAAATATAAGTAAAATTAGTCAATTCAATAATTTGTGTCAAAAAATTAACCGAAAAAAAACTTCAATTTAGAGAATAAAAAGTTTTAGTAGTCGGAACGAAATAAAAAACCTTCAGTATTTACATGGTGGAATCTTTTACGTTTCCATAAACATCGACTCACGATATTGCTAATTAATAAATTCAATAGGAAATATTCTATCAGACTTATCATAGAGAAATTTGATCCTTATCCGATACAGAATTAAATTGTAAATAACTCGTGATAATTTACAATATTTTCCTATTAGCAGTGAATATTGTGTCAATTAATCTGATTGTTAATTTGAAATTCATGCGTATTTAATATTCCTATCTATGTAAACGAGTGATGAGTTGAAACTCGAGCTGCAAAGAGATTTGACTGAGTACGTACGGTCGAAAAAAGAACTTGACTCTGTGCATAGTTTCTATCATTGAGGAGACTTTCCAGAAAATCACGACTTTGAGAGAGTCCGATTTTCTAAAATATGTATTGTCTAGAAGTCAGACGTATGAGGTTAAAGCAGCAATTCAATACTGCAGGATTATGAAAAATTGACAAAGGATCTATTAGAATGGCGTTAGGAAAACCATTCTAGTCGTAAGATTCGCAGTACAAGTGATGAAGTTTTCCAGTTTAGTTTTTACTAACTAACATGCTTCAATGTTCTTAGAGCAACAAAAAGCGGCTTTCTGATAGCAAGAGGTTTTTAGAGAGTTCTTTCTCAAAAATAAAAAAAGGATTTTAATGCAGTAAAATTTGTCATTTGGGATGGTAACTTTAAATTTAAACATTAGAAAATAAAACAAGCTAATGCGAATTAATAGCCAACGAATAGATTGTTAGTCAATTTTTGATTTCTTTTACAATGAATCCTTCAAAAATAACAAAAAATTATTTAAATAATAACTTCACCAATTGATTATTGAATGTAGTAATGTATTTGACAATTTAAAATGTGAAAGAAAACAAAAACAGGGAATTAAATCCAAAGACGAAATCTTGATGTATCAATCTCTACTCGACTTTTAGGAAAACGAGTTTCGGTCATTAAACGATACGATTCAACTTTTTCGTAATGAATTTCGCCATAAATATCAATCAACTTAAATTCTTTTAATGCTTCGAACAACTGACCAAGATCGTGTTCAAAAATAGTTGTATGTTGTGCTAAAAATATAATTACATATATCATATAAAAATTGTTGCATTTCAATCTATTTACCAATCGATTCAGGTGTTTTTAGAGATTTGAGCCATCGTAGAATAAAACATCCATATCTGTTGCTTCTCTGGTCGGCATCACAAGGTGGTCGAACTTTTATAAATAAAAGGAAACAATATAACATGAATTCGTCAAACAGTCAGAAGTTTCAATAGAAAATTGTTTCACTTTCTTTTATCGAGAAAAATCAATCAATTTGAGAGCTCTCTTTTTTTACGTGCAAATTGCTCTTGAACAGAATAAAATAATTTTTCGTGATAAAGTTTTCTGCTGGTGCATACTTCATTAACACCGTATTCTTTGTTAAACTCGTTTTAAAATAATAAATTTTATCCAAGACTTGTCTTTAGGAAAGAATCAAATCAAGCGTGAATTTCCCTGTGAAAAGTTTTCAAAAATGGCTTCTTTTTTCATTGTCGTTATCTCAATTGTGTAAACGAAAAAGAATTGTTATGGATCATATTTGCACTTATATAATTTAGTTCGAATAATTTAACTCATTGAGAAGAAAATGCTTTAAAAGAAAACTACACGATAGTATGAAATGTAATTAGAAATCGTAAGTATTACATATTTATATATATATTGATGTCAAAGATAGTTAAATAAATGAATAAATTAGAATATTTTCTATAGAAAATTTACTGAGTAAAATAATTTGACAATTAATCTCTAATGAACAGATAAGATACAAGTCTTTTATCAAGTTCAGTTACAAAAGAAGAATCTACTAATCTAACCGGAAAATACAAGCACTATTTGAGTGTCTAAAATAATTCGAAAATAAAACCTAGTAGTCAAACTGCTAAACTTGATTTCTCAAACATCGAATCTAAAGTACATAATGATCAATTTTATTGAGTAAAACTATAGGCAAGATTTGAATAGAAGCGAGACAGAAAAATAACTCTTTTATTAATTAATTAATTAATAACGAGAAATATGAGATTCAATAATCAGAAAATCAATAGAATAATACCTATTTTAGAGTAATAAAAAGTTTCTTTGTTCAAAATAAACTTACTAGATGTCCAAGGAAAATCATCTTGTCGCCAAAGACGTAATCTTTGTAGATGAGGCATATATTTACTAAAAAAAGGCACAAAATGTTTCCCATCACAGATTTTTCTTGTGTCACCATTATGAATACTTGGAAAACAAAATTCAGCATATTGAACAGTACGGAATGCGTTCGTTCTTAGTATGTTAGTTTCCTAAAAATAAAAATAAAAATAAAATTATACTATGATATTGAAATCATAAGAAGAAAAGAGAACGAGAGAATATAACAACGATTCATTTATAGAACAAGTATAAAATATTTCGTTTTCTCTGTCTTACCAATAATGTTTGGTAATGATATATATATGAAAACAATGATATGAATGAAAGTAATTTTTGCATTAAAATATCTTTTTGGGAATCCGCCCATTTCCCCATTGTCAAGGTCTCAATGAGACTGATTTTACCTACAAAATTTTAGCAGATTTGTATAAATTATCTTCACGATTTGAATTTCTCCAAATATTTATGTATCATTGTTTTCAGAGAAAAATGTCTCGATCATAACAATGAGATATTTTATTCAGATGAGTTCATTTGAATGAGGCCTTGGTGTAGATAAAAGTTTCTAGTCAAAATGGGAAAGTTAGATTTTACTGGAGAAATAGAGCTTGACTGAAGAAATGACTGTAAAATGTCGATGTTACAGTCAAATTATAACGTAGATTTCTGATCTGGAAAGTTTTGGTGACCGCTCACTTCATCGCACGACACTGTGCCTGAAGACAATTCGTCGCAATGAAAGTTCGTTGCGATAAGCTAGTCGTACATAAAGGAGAGGACACATTAATTGAATTAATTGATTTTGTTTATTATGATATTCAATTAATTGCGTCAATGTACACTCAATTATGGAATAAAACATAGATCCATATGATGGATAGTATATGCGTTTTGAAGAAAAAAATTATCAAGTTCTATAAAAAATTCTTCGGTTGCATTGCAAATAGTCTGCTATTAAATGAAACTCAATTGAAGACCTTTAAGGAGAGGACTTCTGAGAGAATCTTGAGCTAAATAAATGCTCTTCCTTGAACTGTATAATTCATTCTGTACTTTCTAGGACAATTTTCTGTGACTTGCAAAGTTACTCAATTATGAGATGGTGGTTTTGAAAATTTTCAAATGGATTTTTAGGTTTTCGATACTGCGAACATTAACAATAACTAATGTCAATAAATTTCATACCACTACAGTATTCTTTCTATATCATTGTTTAGAGGTGATCCATTTTCATTAAAAAAAACTGAAGTTCTTTTAAATTTAACTTTCTAGAATTTAACTTTAATTTTTGGGTAATTTAAAATCTGAAGTAAATAAACTTTAAATTGACACTTCTATCATTTGTTGAAAACAAAATTGTATTGTTAAGAAAGAGTCTTAATATTGTAATGGAATACATTTATTAAGGTGGCGAATTAGTAACATATGGAACTCAATTAATCAATCTACTGTCTCTTTTATGTGACCAACTGACCGCAACGAAGTGTACTAAATCCAAAGGTTTTTAGCATCTTGGGAAGTTTTTCTCATTATAGAAATTATGTATATATACTGTTAACTTTAATTATATCATTTTCGAGCTGAAGAATTTATAGCGAAATCTTGTACATCGAGATAAATTTTCGAACTGACAATGATAACATTTAGCTTAATTAAACACGTTTTTTCCTCGATATTTTATCGCATAATTACCTCAAGAACTGTAATCCGAAAATAGTTGTTTAAAAAGAAATTGAAAACATCGAGAATGCGCTTGTATCGTTTGTTTTCTGATATTGAATGATGACTACGGGTTATTTACAAAAATCTCAAGCTAACTCAGATATTTTGTCGTTCTTCGACACAATGAAAATGATCGAACATTTTCATTGAAAGATATATCAGAAGATGCTTTTTTGATTTGATATCTATTTTGTATAAAACTATGACCAACAATAGGCTTAATTTGAGGATATAATTATATTTAATTTAAATTGTTCTTTGTCATCTCTATTGATTTTGTTGGAAATTGTTTTTTATATGTGCAAATATTGTCTTTACTAAACCAGTGCACTGCTTGATTTTCAAACAAAAGATTTTACCAATATTTTATTTTCTTATTTACTGTAACACAGCAAAATAGTGTTCTCTTTTCTAAAGATTGAATCACTTTATTTTGATCGTGTACTTACTCAGTTGGAACATCAGCTATCGGATGTTATATAAACTTATGTCATTTCGTACATAAACTCAGTTTAAAGTTCTTAGCAGTTACAAAAAACTTAAAATAAGGTCAAAACAAATAATAATCTGACTGATAGATTTCTCACTGAAATTTTGATAAGATTTTGCTCTCAAAGCATTTGATCTAGATATATTGAAATGAGTAATGTATAAGAAAAAATATATTTCAGAATTTAAAGCAAGACTACAAAGAAAAAAATTCTTACATGTTCAACAATATCTAAAAGCCATTCGAATCGTTCAATCCGAAGATACTTCAGTTGTACAGTCATTGATATCAAATGAGCAAGTACTTTTTCACGTAACGAATTTCGACGTATGGATGCATAGTTATTCACTAGAACAAAGAAATATTCATTTACATTATTTTCATAAGAATAGTTGTTCAGAAACCAAATAATCGATATATTTAAAGGAAATTTTTTTTCTTTCTAAAATATATTATTCATGCCGTAGTTTTGGGAGAACTACAGAAGAAAACAAAAATTCTTAATTGATAGTTTCTAGAACAAATGGTGCACAGAATTAGAATAAGGTTTACAAAAAGATACATTCATGTTATTCATCATGTTCTTCTATCTTCTCAATTGTAGATCGACGATTCATCTTAGATTGTTGATATTAGCCCGTATACAAGACACTAGCAATATCTATTGCGCACAGGAATCGAAGAGTTTGCTTTCAAAAGTGAAATTTTTCAAACTATTTTTTTTTGTGAAGTTCCTATTTTGAAAACCAAGTGATAAAGCAAACGACCAAGAGGAAATGACGTATTCTGCGCTCTGATTAAACTACACAGACTTTGTGAATCTCGTAGATTGAGGAATCTGAGTAGAAGGAGTAACGAAATACGCTTGTACTATAGGCCTAAGAGTCTGGGGATTTCACTGTTAGAGACTTGTGAAGTCATATATTTTTACGTTCAATTCCAACTTCGACTCCAAGTTTGGTTTCTATTTCAAATTCAAATTCAAGAAAAACATTTGCGATTTTTCTTTTAAATGTTTGACAATTTTTATGTTCGAGTGTGTTATTTAAGTTAACCGGGGGACCTATTTCAAGTGCTAATTGCAGACTCGCAGATTCGAACGAAAGTCATCCCAGTTGATATAGCTCGATGACCTGATCTCATCAGTAATAAACGTTTTTCCGCATGGCCTTTTTCAAAGAGTTTTATGGTAATATTAACTGTCTTTCGAATCTGCGATTGACGCTTGGGATAGTTCACTCTAAACAAATGTCTAGATTATCGAACCATTTTCTGGTTCCGTAGCTTCCTGTGGAACTTAAAATCGTTCGGTATTACATCTATTTTTTTTAGAGTTCCTTCGTAAGTCGATAGATTAGATGTTAAATAGACAAGCTGAACCTTTGAAATGCGTTAACAAGATTTTTTTTATAGAATTCTGATTCTAATTTAAAAAAATGAGTCTGTTCAATAAGTGCCACAAAAAAACCTACACAGCAGCAATGCAGTTTGCGATAGTTTCAATCAAATTATTCTAGTTGACACATTCAGTCAAAGCAATTCTTCTAAAATTTACCAAACGTATTTCATTACTGACATCGATTGTGAAAATGTTTTTTCTCAGTTCCTATTCCCATTCCGTCGAAATAGGAATTGAACTTTGGAGTAAATTGCAGATCTTTATCCACTTTACTTCTGAAGTCCACGAAGTACTAGGGTACACATGTTGCTCTCTTTGTATTTTGTATACCTCGTGTATCCCTACTATATTACATCCATTCCAGAAGTACGAGACTACACCATTGACTACTTGTGTTATTTTCCATAAATACATAGTAAATTTTTGCCTCTTTATATGATATCTTAAAATAGAAAACAAAAGAATAAAATCAACACAAACCGTTTCTTCGATTAAACTGTATTCCAAATTGAATTTTTGTAACATTTCGAAAACGAATATCACTTCCCTTGTGTTGTCTCATCGTTAACAAAACTTCCAAAGACATTGGAAGATCTAACTTGTTAAAATCCATTTGGTATTCTTTAACGAAAGAATTTTATTTTAGATATTATTTGGTAGAGAAAAAATAGATAAACATTCTTGAGAAGTCTCAACTCCAGACAGAGGAGTTAATGTGCGACTTATAATGAATGATGGTCTTACGATCAGTTTGCTTGGTGTAGCACTCATTTTTTCATAGTTCACGCTTTAGTTATCGTATATCAAAAGAATCGGCGTGCGATTCTATGCACGAGAGTAAATTTGACTAGAAAAACTACTGAATCATTCGTCTTTAGAGAACCAAATGAGAAACAAAAAATCTTATAAAAACCTGCGAAGTTCATAAAATCTTTTGAAACCTTTGCAAATCTGTAAATATTATGAAAACTCTTGATATATGCTGTTCTCCTAATTAGTAGAAAAAAATCGAATTAAAAATTCTCATTACAAAAACTTGGAAATCTTCACTTTTTTTAGTTGTTTTTCTTCTCAAAATATTCAATTCGAAAATTGATTCTTATGTTTTTAGTATGATACATTCTTCATTCGAATCATCAGCTAAATCTGCTTAAATATGTTCGTTGAAATCTCTTAGTTCATCTGTCAAGTCACAACCATATCAAGCCAAAAACATAAGAATTGAATCTTTTCAGAGAAAAAACAGCGAACAAAAAGTAAAGTGTTGAATGAAAGTGATGAGTAATTTTAATTTTGTTGTAATTTAAAAAGAAAGCAGCGAGTCTTTTAATGAAAATGTAGTATGCCAAATATTAAAAACGAGTAAATTACCAAAGAAAAAACTGAATGGTTACTCATTTTGAGCTGCATGTCATTATGAAATAGTATGAATATATATATTAATAACCGGTCTATTTGTTCAGTCATAAAGAAGTGATTGAAATAATAAGAAAGTTTACCTGTGTATACTGTGATAGAAGAAGGATTAGAAGTTGATTTGTAAACAAATCCTCGGAGAATAAAATAAAGCGATGGATATAAATTCCAACAAAACCTGCCCATCTTTGGCCAATTGAAAATGTTTAGATCATTCCTAAAAGAAAAAAATATTTGTTAAACTGCAAATTTCTTCTAGGGTTCATAAATCGAAATATGTTACCCAATATGAAGAGAAATTGGAAAGGTATTTGTGAAAGAAGAGAAAATATGTTGGTATGACATTATTGGATCAAATAGACAGTTAACATTTGTCCATTGATAATAAAGAAAGAAAGAATGATTCCTAAATGAATTTTTTATCATTTCTATATCATTGAATGATAATTCACCTTGTGAACAAATATAAAAGTCAAAATGAATTAAATTAATTATTGTATCAGGTAAACAATATTGACGAACGAAATTTGCATCGATAAAAGATTTCCATATGGTTTGAGATTTTCTTTCGTCGAATCCATCACCTTTAAGATGAATTTGAAGTTTTTCGACATAATTTAAATTATTGAGTAGCCATTTCAAACAATGAAATCCCCCATCATTGTTAATGAGAGCTTTTAAACTAAAAAAACGTAGTTTTGATACCTATAACAACAAAAATGAGATCATTAAATAAAAACAATGTCCAATAAAAAATATTATCTATTTGATTCTTACTTTGTTAAACCAATTTCTATTTGATTGTTGATTTTTTTCAATATTCAAATGATTATCGACATCGTATTTCAATGAAAGATTCATTGCAACTAACAGTTCTTCTAGATTGGGCACATATTCAATTAGGCTTTCAAGGAAGCAGCAATGTTTAAGTCGAATGTGTAAACGACGAAGAGTTAAACAAAACAATTGATTTCGGTATTCAGTAGAGTTCAATGAAGAATAAGAGTTTGATGATAAGCATTTATGAATACTATAGCCAACGAAAAATTTGGAAATATCAAGTCGCAGAGATGTCAAGTGACATCGAGAAGAGAAGAGTTGAGAAACAAGTTGTTTGATCATAGCGGTTCGTTGTGCTAGAAAATTGTCACAATAGAAAAATTTTCTTTGGTATTCAAAAGAAAATATTCGCATAGAAAAGTCTTTTCGCTTTCAAATTTATATTGAATTGTCAAAAATTTGTTGAACAGAAAATCGTTTTTTTAATGTTCATATATCTGTATTTTTAATGTCATCTCGTTGCCTCCCTGTATTCTTACTCATATCCAAGTTCATTATTTTTAGTTGCATGACAACTTCTTTTTCAATCATTTTCTACAGTTCTGACTAAGCTGGTTAAATTTCAACTTCAATTTGATCCCGATCATTATAATTTCTTTTAGATGCGATCCGTCAGTACCTGAGATGAACAAGTCAACTATTGTTCGATTCAGGTTAAATCATTTTTTGAAAATTTCAAGACAAGTCAAAACTCAACGCATTTTTCATCAAGTTTTCTTTTCTTTCTTTCATGAAACGATCATAGAAAGTGATATTGTATTTAGTTCCAAAGGAAAATGAATTTTCAACGGTTTTCCGTTAAGAAAAAGTATATCTAACTAAAAGAAAGTCACATCTAATACAAATAAATAGAGACATACAAGGAACTTTGAAACTCGATTCCAACTCGGACTATAACGGAGTTCGATTTCAGAATAGAAAAGTTAATACCATAGATCTTCAGAAATGGAAGTATTCAACTCGAAAACCATAGATGGAAAAGTCACTTTTGATTTGCCCCTGAAAGTTTTTAATATGTGATAACTTGATCACCTCTGCAACAACTATTTTTGTTCTGTGCTAAAGAAAATTATCTCAGAATATATTTCCATTAAATTCAAACAATCATGAATTAGTCATTTTCTCATCTATTTATCTATATAATCGTGAAAAATATGCTAAAAAAAAGCAAAAATTAACTGTGAGACTTTAAAAATAAAAAAAGAGAAAAAATGTTGGTTAAGTTACGGTTTGAATAATTATCATGTTCACTTACAAATTCATTCTGACATTATAATATAATTAAATTTTGAGCACATTAAACAATTTTACTTTCGAAAGAAAAATCCATTGATAACTCAATCTACTGATCTCAAGTGGATCCACCCTCAAGTAGTATTTGCCAAAGAAATTTGTTAATTCGATATATGATTGCTGTTCACAGCATGCGTTATATTTTTTTTCTAACTTTTCCTATTTGATGAACAAAACCATTCACATATTGGAAGACCTCGATTTCTTCTTATTTTTGTTCCATCATTCTTAAGCTATTAGAGGAGTTTCTGTCATGGCCCTCAAAAGCTCATATCTTTCAAGCCTCGCCAAAAAGCCTCATTTGAATTTCTTTGTCTAATACATCACTAGTAAGTGACTTTGTTTCACTTATTTTGTACTCGTAGAGTGAGAACGAAACAGATATTATTTGATGAAGCAAACGAATATTGTCGTTTGTATGAAGTGTTCGTAATATAAAGTACGTAGCGTACTCTAATATCTTGCTGCAATATTCAACAGAATCTCTTTTCTAAAGAGTAAGGTTCATCAAAAGCAGCATATAGACTTCTCAACAACTAGATGAGTATAAAAAAAAAGAACAAAAATAAAATTAGCTTTGTCTAATTATTTTAATCAGTAGCATATCTTGCAGTTTGATTTGCTTAGATGAAATCTGCTGTCGGTAAAATCTAACATTAACATTGTTGTTAATCACAAGCTAACTTCAGTAAATACAGTTATCTTTCGAAGAAACAATCTATGGGAAAACAGTAGTCGAATACACATTTTGAGTTCTTTCATCTGTTTCGAAATAAATTTTAGATCGTACTGAGAAAAGGAATGCGATTTCAAAATTTACAATTATACATAAAACAAACTTACAATATACACATAAACTTAAGTTTTCATCAATTATGAAAGATACAGAAATACCAAACATATCGGGGCGGGATTTTAACCTTAAAACACTTTTATTAAAGTGATTTATTTAAACTTTATTTTTTAAAGTTAAAGTGCCACCTCTATGTATACACCAAGATTTATTATCAATTCGAATCCAATCAATAAAGACTTTCATATCGGAATCCGATGGGCTCCAAGAGCAATCAATATTCCTAACAGAATCCGTTGTTAACAAAATCTTCCATCGGTCGTTGTGCATTTAGAAGAGAAAACAAGCACAATATCGATCGATTTCAAAGGAAGAACAAGCTAAATTATATTTTTCTTTTAGACTAAATGATTTTGAGATCTAAATTTCACTAGTATTAAAATGGTAAAATTATTTGCTAGGTAAAGTAAGTATTCAACTTATGCCTTGGTCGACATTTTTTCTTTTCTATTTTCCACGATTTACAATTACTCTTTATTTTCTTTTTGGCCAATATACTCTTCAATATGTAAATTCTTACTCTATATTAAAAGGTACGATCAATAAATAATCATCTTGCGACACGTTCTTATAACTTTATCTTTTCTTCGAGAACTGCATGAGTACATAGTTCACTATGTCTAATAGTTTTTTTATAGGAATAAAATTTGAGCTGCAAATATAACATTGATTAATAATCAATCATAGACTGCAAGAAAATATTCTTTTCGAAATGAAAACTGCAAGAGCGCAAACATTTTTTTATTCACATGAATAGATTTTATCAACATGCATCAAATGATAATTTCAAATAGTATCATGTACCTTGCTGATTTTGTCTCAGATATAAATTAAAATATACCAGTAGAATAAAAAAAAAGACTTTCTGATTCCTTTTTCAAAGTTAAAATTTTCACCGAAAAACCTCAATATCAAGTTTTAATGTTGAGGTTCCTTTTTTGAGAAGGAATTTATTTGGATTTTAAATGACCCTAGTCGAAGATGAACTGTTCAAGGCAAAAATAAAACTCTTTGTTTTTAAAATATGTAGAAATAAACACGTAATCACCTTTATTAGAAATCTTTGATAAATTTCGTCTAATATTGATGTAATATTTGATCATTCTCTCATCAAATGTTAATGTAAGTTCATCTAACTGATGTTCAATAAGATAACTGAAGCATTGAATTATTGGCTCCATTGGTTGACATTTAGTAACAATAAGTGATTTAAGATTTGGGAAATGAAGAATTTTTTTATCATTAAATAACAATTCATACATAAGATCACAAGCAATTGAATTTGTTTCATTAAAATGAATACGTTGAATAGAAGAACAAAGAGATGGACATTCCAAAATCAATGGAAATAATCTTGCAAATTTATTGTAAGATAAACCTAACGCAAATACAAGTCCAGTGTTTGATAGTTTCCGATCTATCGAGAAAGATGAACACACCAGATAATCGAAACGTATATTTAAGGACCATAAAGACGTTAACATATCATACCATGACAGATAAGATAAGATTTTGAGAAGAATTTCATTAGGTAATGCTTCTATGCTCGTTCTAGAAATCATTTTATCTAAAAATAAAGTTTTATTAAGCTTTTCTTTTCTCATATTCGAGTACTCTTGATCATTTATCAACTAATCGATGCAACTAACAGAAAATAAAAGTTAAATAAGCTATTTTCCTTACGGCATCATAAAATTTTGTTACAGTTCAAAAAGCTTTAATTAAACTAAAAAAAATTATTTTAAATTATTAAGAAACGAAATTCCGATAAATCTTACAATTTCGATGAAATAAGAGCTGTTGATAGATAACCAATAGAGCGCTTTACAAACAACTATAGAAAATTAGCCGTCTCGTTCACATAAATCTACTAACTCAGCTATTCGTCTAATTATTACTTTGGAAAAGAAGAACTTTCATGTAGAAATATATGAAACAGCGAATATTTCCATCTAACATGTAAAATTACAGCTCTATGTTGTTTAATATACTCGTGACGTGCATAATTTACTAAAGATAAAATTTCCATCATTTTCCGCCGCATTTCTATTCATTGTTTTTACTTTCAGACTGATGAGTTAAAAGACGTAGAGAATGTTCATGTCTCTACTAGTATGATATCCTAGCAATTAAATCACTGATACCATTGAACACACAAGGATCCCGAAAAATGTGAACAGAAATTTTCTGAGCACTACGATACTGTATCATGATTATGCACGTGTAAAAGAGTGCGCTGGTGTGATTGGTTGAGTCAATTTTGTTTCGAAATCTAATATCTCGATCTGTGCGCATTTTATGTATGTCCAACACACAGAAGAAATCGAATGATTTACATTTTAACGTTACTATATTGGAAAATAAATACTACAAAGGCCAAACTTCAAGAAAAGCATCATATAAAATGTGGAATACTGCACTAAGTTAATCAACATAAATTATTATCAACTTTCTCTATTAGTGACACAGGTGCTGTGAAAGATTATGGATGGTTAAAGTTTCTACTCAGAATATATACGCATTTATAAAACTATGATTCACTTCACGAAGGCTATGACCCGGTAACCATAAATACTGCTCTACCTTGATCATCAGATTTCCTTCAATTTAAGATTTCTTGTCAACGAAGAGCTTTAAAAATTTTGATACAAGGAGATCAAAAGATATTTTCTCGCCCTCAAGATTAAGAGGCTTTTCTGAGGGTACTATCGTCAAGACTGCAATTTTTTTTAATAATTTTCATATCTTACAAATATACATCCGTTTTGATTGAAAGTTCTTAATCTGCATCATCTCATGTTGATATATTTACAACAAACATAAGTTCAAAATTATGAACTATTGATAAGTTGATCGGTACTATTAACTCACTAGAAAGTAGGGGTGTCAATTTACAGTTTATTTTATTTAAATTTAATAAATTGTTTGGATGAATACATATCATTGATATGAGGAAAATACGTGACTTTAACAGTAGTAAATACTAAATAAGAGAACCTAGTATTTTAGATTAATATTTGTTCATACTAGTTAAAATTTCACTACAGATCATGCAGGATCCGTCATCTTTCTTCTTCAAGATACCGGGATACTCATAAAAATATATTGAAACTGAAAAGTTATTTTTCGATTTAATAAAAAATTTTTAAATTAAATGTGACACCCCTACTAGAAAGCAATCGGTTGAAAACGAAGATGAAGTGTTTTTTTCTTTGTGTACACAATTTTTTTATTAAATCAAAATACAAAGTCGGAAAACATAAAGAACTAAATAAGTTAGTATTCGAGTTTCTCTCGGATATGAAATGCGGTACAAAGCAGGATTATCGATTATTCGAAAAAACGAAGTCTTAGGAAAAACAAATGAGTAATTCAACGAGACATCATCCAACGTACTTTCAGAACATGCGTTTTCATAACAATTACAACAAACATTTTTGTAATGATAGATAAGAATACTCGACTACTTTGCAATCAGTTAATTAAATTATAAAATGTATTGCAAAATTTGTCACTGAGAAGACTCTATCAACCCATATCAACATACTTGTAAGCAATGATATTAGTTGACTGTTTAGTTCTCGAAATCATTGATTATCATCCGCTGTATGTCGTTGGTTTCATTTTAATTATTTTGACGCATTTTGAAACTACAGTAAAACCTCTATTAGTGATCAACCTGTTATACTGAACACTGTCCGGTCCCACCGAGCGAATTTTGCTGGTTTTGGCCCCCTCTTTAATGATCATTCCGTTATGTGAACGATTTTCGATGGTACCGACGATGTTCACAATAGAGAGGTTTTACTCTATTTCTGACTAAACGAAAGTCCTATGAACGATTTGTTGAAAAGGGCTTTACGAGTTCGGTCTCCATATTTTATCGGAACGTTTTAACGAGAGTTTT
>OENM01002748.1:0-14162 GCA_900239745.1 Rotaria magnacalcarata
CGTCAAGAAGCATAAGACTTTTCAAAATTTTAGCATTCAAATTTTTATCCCAATAATTTCATGGTTTGATCGAGAAACAAAAACTATGAATACCGTAAAATTTTCGTAATGATTGGATGAGTAACTATTGGGTTTTGTGAAAAATATTTTTTCATCCTTCAAAATTTGGAGAATGAAAGCCAAAATTTTCAGAAAAGTAAGTATTTCTCAGCAAATCCTTATACAATCATCGCGAGAATTTTACGGTATGCATAGTTTTTGTTTCTCGATCAAACCATGAAACTATTGGGATAAAAATTTGAATGCTAAAATTTTGAAAAGTCTTATGCTTCTTGACGACCTAAAACGATCGAATAACTTGCGAAAATCAGATCACCGTCAAAAAATACTGGTCAACCAAGAAAATTTCAGGCTATATGTAGTTTTATTTGCTCTATAAACTGGATAAAGAAAATCAGTACTCTATGCGAAGAGTCTAGTCTGCCTTTAACATTCATCTTGTCCAAACGAAGAAAAAGAACCTTCGAATAACTTCAGGAGAACATTGAGATACAAGAACTATTTTCGATAATTTTATTAAGCAACTTTAGAGGCCCATAGTGTGTGCATTGTGAGTAAAAAGACAGAAACAAAGCACAAGTAGAACAAGAGAAATATGAATTTCAATATTGTGCGAAAACTTTTCGATCACCCATTACACGCGTCTGTCCTGTGGAGTCCGAAACTATTGACCCCTAAAGAAATAAATATTCATCGTCGACTTTTGAATAACCACCCCTTTTACCATATAATCACAATAGAGTGTGATCCCATTAATAGTTTTCTTTACAAAATTACCAAAATCATGGTATTTGTTTTGACGCGACGTACTTGACTTTTTTTCTTGTCTTTGCTGAGTAGCATGTATTGCTAAAGGTGTGAGTAATTATAATTGCCGTGGAAAGCATGCACTCGACTCCTTATCATACCAATTAATAGTAAATTGAATTTTCTACACGCCTGCATCCTTGTAAAATATTTGTCATTCTTTTTTTATTATTTAATATTCGATAACGGATGAAGCGGATAAAAAGAAACAGACAACTGTCATTAGCAATTAATTGCTCTGGTTATGATTTTAATTGAAAACAAAGAACATGAACTACTTCACCTGTGTCACTCATATTAGTCTATGTATAGTGAAGTTCGCCCACATTCCACCGTTCATGAAAATCTGTTAGATCTTAACCATAATGAAGTATCTGAAATTTTATCAATAAAGTATTTTCGTTTCTAGAATACATTAGTCTGTAGATAACCACTTTTTTCTATTGAATATCATGCTATTCGAAATATTTTGGTAGCCGGACAATTCATCGCAAACTATTCGTCGCTAGAATAATTTGTCGCATTGACAACTCGTCGCGTAGCTAATTGAATGTAACACAATTAATGCAGAGGTGGAGAGACAGTTATGCATAGAGACGTCTAGTGAAAATCATATTTTAGTTAAATTTACCTTTGCAATCTCAACTGTGATATCGAAAAATCATTTTCGCAAAAGATTTTCGTTCCAAAGTATAATTGTAACCTTCACTGCCAAGGATAGTGTTAGCGCTGTCGCTCACGAAGCGTGACGAACACTTTAAACGTGTGGATTTTATTATCTCTCTGTTTATTTGTTTAGAAAACAAATGTTTACATACGCACACGAAAACAGAGACAAGAGAATAGAGGGAAACGAAGAGAGAAAAGAAAAGACAAAAGAAAAGAGAATAGATAGAATCGAGATATACGTTACAGTTAAACACACTGTAACACATAAACTCAAGGGGGAAACAGCTGATTTAAATCATCTTAAAATCAGTTTAAAATCATCATGAATCAATCGATTTTGAACGAGTTACGATTAGCTTCAATGATTTTCCATGATTTTCAATGATTCTTAGTCACTATTTGTCAGTTTCTGTGATTGTAAATGATTTCTACTCATGCCCGGAGAGTTTTGTTTTTTCGAAACTCATTCTAAATCAAATTAAATCACAAAAATCTCTCAAAATCAGAAATCGTTGTTTCCCCCTGTTAGCTCTCGTTTTGGGGATTATGTAGCAACAGTAGAACTAATATTCCGTCTGCCAAAAATAGAGAGCTAAATATATTTCAATAATCGACTTATCGTCGTGTCATATATAGAATATATTGAGTATCGCGCGATCGATACGATAGAACATCAACGACTGCACAATAACGAAAGACAAAAAGATAATCACAAGATGAATCATAGTTGAGAGATTACGTAACAAATCAAATTAGAGATTCAAAAAATAGATAACATAAGGTAAATGTTTAGCTTCAGTAAGCACCGTCTACTGACGCTAACACCCCCTTGCATAAATTCCTCCTTCTCACTCGAAAAAGTCTTGTTTATACTCATTTTTCGTAAAACAATAGTAAATTATTAAATTACTATTGAAAACAATCGACTGTCTTTACTTTATAGAACAGTTTTATTCTTAGCTTTCAAAATAATTGTTTTTTCTATTATTCAAAAATACTATTAGAATATTTATTGTTTGCTTGATGAACCCAGGTCGAGAAATCCTACACCGAATTCGATAGGAACTTGATAGTATCCTACCATCCGACAGAATCTTATAGAATTTCGGGTCGAGTAATTGACGTCGGAACCACTGGTCGGAACCCATTGAAATCCTGATGACATCCAACGGTGTTTCTTATGAATTCATAGGACTCTGACACTAAGGATCCAACTTCGAATCCGGAATTCGGAATCCGACGATAGTTCTGCAGGGTTCGACAAAATCCGATAAGATCCTACTGGATGCGAGTCGGATCGGATGGATCCCGATTAGTTCCCACTGTTGGATTGCTCGACCTGGGAGGATAACAGAATTATAATTTTATACATTAATTGAAACATGGTTATAGTTAAGCCAATTAACAGTAAGACATCGTAGTTCTAATCAATTACAGTACATTCGTGACGAATAGTCTGACAACAAATTGTTCATACAACGAATTGCCCATGCGATAAATTATCTGGCGACGAATTGGCTGTAAAATTTCTCCATATTCGAAATGAAGTAGTCACTTGAAGAAACACGACAGTTTAAAACAATTCTTTCAAGAAAAACTATTTTTCAAGAACTAAATCAAGACTCTAATCGCTCGAATGCCAAAAAGAAAGTTGCTATAAAGACATTTTTTTGTTTGGGAATATTTCTTCGACGATATGTGTGAAAAAGTTTCTGAGTCTTTTCCCCCATTGTATTTATACAGCAGAACTTTGAAGTATTATTTTTGATCAATAAGAAATTGTATCATCGATTAATCATGAGGTATCATTTTAATAATAGAATAATTATTTTGAACAGATATTACTGATTCTATCAGAGATAGAACTTTTGAACAAGAGTATTGTCATGTTAGGTAGATTTTTTTCTGATAATTGATAGTGTTGCAAATCATTCAATTGAGTAGAAATTTCTTCACTGACTACTTTAACGTAGAGTATATGTCAAGAAGGAAAATCGAGACTTCCATACTTCGGAAGTAGAGTGGGATTACAGTGACAGTACAGTTGCAATCTACTTCAGCTGTAATTCCACTGTACTCACGTTCTACTTCCACTCTACTTTCGAAGTACGCGAGTCTTGTGCTTTTCTCGCTTGGTATATGTTCATGTAGGACTCATTTTAGAAAAGAGAAAACTTGTCTAATGTTTTAAAAGCTTTTAAAGTAAAGAATATCCAGTTGTAATTATGTGCTTTCGGAAAAATGAAGCTAATCTTATATTATTTTTAGTTTTTCTGATTGGCGCCGGTGGTTCAGTAGAAAAGAGACCGATGAAAACTATAAAAAAATAGACGATGATGCTGAACAAAATGATGAGGCTGAGTCAGTTGGTATTCAGCGAATAGTAAGTGAATTGAGAAAAAAACCCAAACTGATTGATAAATTCTATATTGTTTTAGTTTCGATTTGCAAATCGTACCGATTTTATCATGATGTCTGTCGCTTTGTTTCTGGTACTGGTGCAATCAATGTGTATTCTCGTCAGTCTAATTTTCTTTGGTATGCTGACGGGATTGTTTGCTACTCAGTCATTTGGTAATAAGTGTGATCAACAACAACATAACTTAACTGATCTTGCCAATAACAACTACACATACCATTCAAATATCGATGTTCATGTAGTAAAACGTGCCTCCTTGGAGAAGTAATTCTTTGGAACCTTTCATTGAGTATTATGTATTTCGCTTATTTTTCTTTCTTCATTTTCATCTTAGATTGTCCACTAATAGTTATACAAATTTTTTGTCAATTTTACCTACACCGATGACTTCATTTAGAGATAAGGTTATGAAAATAGTTTATTGGGGTTTTAGTAAGTAGTATACACTTAACAATTTAATTATAATAAAAACTATACATGTTCTCGTGTTTTTTTCTTTTCTTATAGTAATTGGCGCTATCGAATTTGTGGCCAGCTCGGTTGGATGCTTCATTTGGACCTTGAGTATGAAACGACAAATACAACGCATGACAATTGCTCTCTTTCGGTCATTTACTCAACGCGTATGTTATATATGTTTAAACTTAGAAAAGAAATTGTAGTCAAAGTTCAAGTACAGCCGTTTCTCATTGTTCTATGCACTTATTACAATTGATGCTGCATCTTTTTAAAAGATCTTCATCGTCGATGTATTGTCTATTCTAACAAGCCTAGAAAAATAAGCTAAAGCATCAAGTTAACAGTCTGGTATAGCTAAACACCTTTATATTTCTAAGAATACTACAACTGAAAGTGAAGATTCGTAGTAACATTACAAATTTAAGTTCAATCTCACTTTCACCCATATATCACATACTTTCTTAGGAGTCCGCAGAACGATATCAAGGTTCTGAAGTTTTTGAGGGCTATAGGATAACTGCTTCTTTTACTCTGCAGAGTTATTTTAACTGTAATAGACAATGACTTTAGAAATATGCTACCAGAAATCTTCTTTATTGATAGAACTTCAGAGATTATGAAAAACTATATGCCATCTCAATATTGAATAGACACATATATACGGACGTTGTAATGAAAAGTTCCCAAATCTTACTTATTTATTTCAATTATTTTCCAGCTATAGACAGGAGATAGGACCAATATACGAACTCTAGAATGATTTCAATTATTATTAAAATGATAAGTGACTATGATACTTTCAATATTTATCTATTGTAGGAGGTTCTCATCGAAGATTTCGAGTTTTCAAATATCTTGTTCTTTTGAATTTCATTTTCGAAGTCATCCTGATTTCGTGGTTTTGTGTGTAGTACTCTGTATCAAAACGTTCAGACTATCTAGACTTCGTATCTCCGGAAAAGAAATATTTCATGATTCTCTTCGAATATCAATGATAATTCAACAAGTGTCTTCTTTGGAAAGAAGCCAAAATTTACAGATAGTATAATTTTGCAAGTTCAGAATCTTTTCATACAAGTTTGCCTACATGAAACTATCTCATAGAAACAGTTCTAGATTTTTTACATACGATTGATATCTAATATCCATGAGAAAAACAAAATCATAGAGATCTAGGGGACATTTGGGAAGATTCACTCGATTGACCACAAATATATATGAGTATTTGATATTCAATGTGTAGAGTCCAAGAAAATCAAGTGCTGGATTATATCAGAAGTGAAGTGTAGGCTGTTGCAATATAGCTTTATTATTCATGATAAAATTACTGTAAATTTAGTCATTTTTCAAGTAAAAATAAAAGGTGAATTCCAGCTTCGCCGAATCTTTTTTTCGCCGACTCCAACTTCTCCGAATAAAAATCTTGACCGAAAAATATCGAATCAAATTTGATTCATTCTAGATATAGAATTTTATCCTAACTAACTACTTTAATAGTGACTTGATTAATTAACCCATCTGAGTTGGTAACTAACTGACTTGGTAACCATCTGAACTGGTAATCAACTGACTTGGTAACCACCGGAGTTGGTAACCAAGTCAATTACATCTGTTGCCTTGTTCAAACAAATGCCAACAGGCGTAGATGTGAGTGAGGGTGTGGATTATCAACTCAGTTTGTTGCTAAGTCAGTTGGTTACCAAGTCAGATGGGATTAATTAATCAAGTCACTATTAAAGTAGTTAGTTAGGATAAAATTCTATATCTAGAATGGATCAAATTTGATTCGATATTTTTCGGTCAAGATTTTTATTCGGCGAAGCTGTACTAATTCAAAATAAAAGACCTGGAAGATAAACATTGTCTGATAAAGTGAATACAAATTGATTAAAATTTTACTATTAGACGAGTTCGTACATGAATTTGTGCTAAAAACAAAATCTGTAGTAGAATTTTCTAAAACAAAAATTTTAGTCTGTCGCTCGATTGAACTTAGGAAAAACTATAATGGTCGACATAGAAATGGGTTAATGAGAGTCGGATCGTAGTGAGACTCTATGAAATTCAATCACATCTTCCTGATTGTTTTCTTCTCTGTTTCGTTTTTCAGAAAATTTCTTACTTTGATACTACATCAGCTGCTGCAATTAATGGAAAACTATTTGAGTAAGTCTTCTTAATATTTTATATCCAATAACTTAGTCAGATTTCATAACTATATAGCAACATCGAAAAGATCGAAAAAGGCATTGGTTTTGAATTATTAATTTTGGTTGCAACCTTATTTGGTCTTATTGTCTACATAGTAGCATCTTTTATTGTCGACTGGAAATTGACATTGATCATGTTATTACTGCTACCATTGGTCATTGGTAGTTCGTATATTTTTTCAAAGGTATGATGTGTTTTTCAATAAACAAAAACTATATGAATTATTCAAGGTCATTGCTAGTGAAACCCTTAATGAATTGATGGCATACTCGAGAGCAGGACAAATTGTTCAAGAAGTGTTCAGTTCATTGCGCACAGTTCTTTCTCTGAATGGCAGCAAATTTGAGCGAACCCGGTAAGCTAATATATAGAGATAGTTATCGTTTATAGTATGATAAAATATTTCGATATTTCTTTTTAATTTAGATACGAAAAAGAATTAGAGCCAACTCGTTGGAGTAGCATACGTCTAGGTGCAGTGCTTGGAATCTTTACCGGTTGGCTATCTCTATTGGTCTACTTAGTTTATGCAGTGGGTTTCATCTTCGGTTCGCTTCTTATATCACGAAAACGTAATCGCAATATCGATATTTCAGATATTCTTGTCGTAAGTCATTCATATAATCATTGGAAAAGAAAGAAATGAAACTATCACCAATATTTTAATGTAGATTGTTTCCATCTTTGCAGAGTCGTTTTCTTTCATCAGTTTTATCGGTCCTTTTCTTCAATCATATTCAGAAGCTCTAGGTGCAGCTGCACCCGTGTTCCGACTTATTGATGAGGTAAGCACGAATAAATTCAAATTTTATGTCAGTAGATATCGTTTGTATTGTTTACATGATGTAGGGAAATGATGCAACTATCAATGAAAGTGATGTATGGAGAGATGATACAGACTCAATAGTTAATATCAATGGCGATGTTGCATTCGACGACATTAATTTTGTTTATCCAACCAGAAAAGATGCTCCGACTCTGCATAATCTTTCTATTAGAGCGCGTTCTGGTCAAACAACTGCTATCGTAGGTTCAAGTGGTTGTGGTAAATATTTTTCAAGCAGAACAATCTTCACGTTATCTTAGATGAATTTATAATTGATTATAGGAAAAAGTACATGTTTATCACTTTTTCTTCGCTACTATGAACCTTCATCTGGTCAAATTACAATCGACGGCCGAGCAATCACAGAGTACGGCGTCAATGACCTGCGAAAAAATATTGGAGTTGTCAGTCAAGAACCTGTATGTTAGTTTTGGTTTCCTATTCTCCATTTCTGTTCAATTCACTTTACTGTAGATTTTATTTGGTACGACTATTTATGAGAATATTCGTTATGGTAAACTTAATGCAACACGAGTAGAAATTGAGCAAGCAGCACAAGAAGCAAACGCACATGATTTTATCATGCGATTACCTAATGTTTGCGCCAAGCATTCATCTATATATTCAGATGTCTGAACTATTGTTTTTTTTTATTTAGAAATACGAAACACTTGTTGGTGAACGTGGTGTACAGTTGAGTGGCGGTGAAAAACAACGTATTGCTTTAGCTCGTGCTCTTGTCAAGCAGCCCACATTTCTTTTACTGGATGAAGCAACAAGTGCTCTAGATAGTGTCAGCGAAAAAATTGTTCAAGAAGCGCTCAATCAAGCATGCAAAGGTAGAAACAAATGAGAAAAGAAGAATCTTATCGAATAGATATAACAATCTGTTTAGGTCGTACAACTATTGTTATTGCCCATCGTTTGACCACGATTCAAAATGCTGATCAAATATATGTATTAGATAAAGGCAGTGTGATTGAACAAGGTACGCATGAAACATTGATAGCAAAAGATGGAGGTAAATATCAATCAATGGTCAAAATTCAACAAGTAGAAGAAACCTATGAGGATAGTGATGATATGATGGCCATAGAAATAATAAGAAAACAATCTGAAAATTTTATACGTATGTTTCTATTCTAATAGTAGATGTTCTTGATTGTTCCAATTTATATTTTTAGCATTCGAACGCTCTCGTTTAATTAGCGGTAGTGTAACAACTGATGAGGACAAAGTAAGTATAATATTGGAAATCTTTTAAAGTATCATTATTGATAAACTCTCCTTTAGGATAGTTCAAAGCCACTGAAACAACGAAACGTCTTTCTAAGACTCCTAGCAATGAATAAACCTGAATGGTTGACGATATTGGTTGGTTGTTTAGCATGTATAATTAATGGAGCAGCAGAACCACTTCTTGCATTCTTACTTGCCAAAATAGTTGAAGTACGTGATAATTACATTTTTATTAGAGTTGCGATAAAAGATTGACAATACACATCTTTCTTTCTCCGTTTTTTTCCTATTTTACAGGCTTTTAAATATTGTTCAGACTCTCACCTGCATTACCGTGTGTTGCTGATTAGTTTTATCTTCATACTTATGGGCGTTGTTTTAATGTTTTTTCGATTCTGTCAGGTAAAACTACTACTTATGAATAGCATTGATGATTTATTTACCCTTTTCTATAGTATACAGCTTTTGCCATCACAGGATCGAAATTGACACAACGTATTCGTTCGAAAGCTTTTGCTTGCCTACTTCGTCAAGAAGTTGCTTATTTCGATCAACCTGAAAATAGTTCAGGTGCAATTTCTGCTCGTCTTTCTTCTGATGCAGCAGCAATTCAGGAAATGTTGACTACACGATTAGGATGCGTTTGCGAAGTTCTCGCTTTGGTATTTGTTGGATTTATATTTGGATCGACAATAAATGTGGAACTGACGTTAATCGCTTTTTGTGCATTAGTAGTTCTATTTATAAGTCTCGGTGCAGAAGTGTCGGTACGTTTATGGCTCAGCGAAAAATGCGATCCCATTATTGAATCAGCGAGCAAGGTAAGTTCAATTTTATACTTTCTCGTGTTGTATCGACTTAAAAACGACTCGCTTATCGTGAGTTCTGTTTTTGATAAATTATACAGTTTACCTTTGTTCACTGTTTAACTTGTTGCAGCTTGCCGTTGAAGTTATTCATAACATGCGTACAATAAAACAACTATCAATAGAAAAAGAAGTGTTGCGACAATATTCTGAACTTATTAACAAAGTTTCCATGTTAGTGAATTAAATACTTTACACGAATAAATCTTTAGTTGTTTTTTCTTCTATAGATTGTCTTGGAAACCGCAAATTTTATTTTCAATGACATTTGGCTTATTATGGATATTAGAGATATACACTTTGGTATTTCTGTATTGGCGTGCTCTTGTACTTTACGAAAGAAAAGAAGTGACCAATCATGATATAATAATGTAATTGAAGTTACACTATAATAATCCAGAAACAATATTTCATTATGATTTCAATTTTATTAGGGTCCTTGCGTTTGCTATCTTTTCATTGCAAGCATTGAAACTGATCGGAATGATGTACTTCTTCATAGATCTATTTTGTTTATTTCTCTTCTATTTTTTTTTCATTTTAGAGCTGAGCGAATCGCAGATTCAGCTTCAGCTGCTGAAACATTTTTTGACTTATTCGATCGAATACCAGTCATCGACAACGGATTTACCGAAGGACAGGAATTGGTAAGAGAACAAAAAAATAATTAATTTCTTTCTATCGTCCATATGCCTTAAATATATGATATGGTTCGTTTAGCCTGATTTTCGAGGCGAGATTAAATTTGATGAAGTCAAATTTATCTATCCGACTCGGCCAGCATCTGTTATTCTCAATAAATTACACTTGAATATCGAGCCTGGTAGGTGTCATAGGTTCCAATGTAACCCGTATGTTTTCAATTTTCATTTTTTACTCAGGTCAACGTGTAGCCGTTGTTGGTATGTGTCAATCAAATACTTCTTTGAAAATTGTAGCTATGCAACGTTATTCGTATAGGTACATCCGGTTGTGGAAAATCAACTATTGTTCAATTGTTGGAACGATTCTATGATGCTACAAGGGGTCAAATAGTTAGTATTTTTTTAACATGTAGTTTGAAGAATTAAATAAAATTTCTGTCTATTCAATTTAGCTTCTTGATGGAATCGATATCCGAAATCTAAATATTCATTGGCTTCGTTCTCAACTCGGTTATGTTAATCAAGAACCTATTTTATTCGATTTAACGATTGCTGAAAATATATCATATGGCTTAGAAGATATTCCAAGACAAGACATTATCAATGCAGCACGCAGAGCCAATGTTCATGAGTTTATCGAACATTTGCCTCAGGTTAAAAAATAGATTAATATATAATGCATCCATCGTCACAGTAAATTATATTATTTTTTCAAGGGATATGAAACAAGAGTAGGAATGAAAGGTAGTTTCCTGTCAGGCGGCGAGAAACAGCGTATTGCGATAGCTAGAGTTCTTCTTCGTCGACCGAAAGTTCTACTCTTAGACGAAGCGACAAGCGCCATGGATTCACAAAATGAACAAGTACGTTCGTTTATTTATTTGTATATTTATCAATTGAATATTCTTCTACATTTAAAAATTTTAGATTATACAAGAAGCTCTTGAACAAGCACACGAAGAAGATCCTAGTCGAACGTCACTCATTATTGCTCATCGTCTTTCAACTATTCGTTCGTGTAATTCGATTTGTGTGATTGAACGAGGACGCATAGTAGAAAGCGGTACACATGCAGAATTGTCACAACAACGAGGTCCTTACTTTCATATGCTTTCACAAAATCATTTACACTAAATATTAGTAAATGCTTTAAATAGCGAAAATAAATTATTTTTAAATATTTGAAAAACTTCAGTGTATCAAGTTCTTCAGTGCACAGTTGATTCGACGATTTGAAAGACTGTCGCTTATTTTCTTTGACGTCATATTTGTTGAAGTAAATCTAATAATACATATTTAGTACGAATCATCAATCTAGAAAAATCTATCTCAATCGCGTGAACTAGCGCTTGAATAATTTTATATGGACAATAGTTACTTTAGTGACCCAGGTGAATGAATCCGACAAAGAATCTTATCGAATCCTATGGAATCCGACTCCTTGACAGAGTTGGATAGGATTCCTGGATACGGACCTATTGTCGGTTCCGACGGTAAAAAGCATTTTCTTATTCACAATCAAATAAGCATTTTGAGTCATCACAGCGCAAGGGTGATTCATTAGAGTTGGATTCCGTTAAAATCCAACATCGGATCTAATACCAAGGATCCGACTGTAAGTCCGTGTCCAGGAATCCCATAAGATTTCGTCTGTTTTATTGAAACACATATGGCATTCGGTATATTCACTGTCTGACCCTTGCCGAAATCCGATAGGATCCTACTGTTGGAATGATTCTACTGGGGAGTGAAAAACTATAATTCTGTTCCATATAATCCTACACTTAATTCATAGATCACCTCGTTTATCATAAAATCAGTAAATAATCTGATACCTGAGGTGTGAAATAAAACATCTGATCGCAAGATGTTTAAAAGATGTATTTTATTTTTCAGAGAGGTTCAGCTTTGGCTGACCTAAAATTCTAATTTCGTCCCTATCTCAATTGCAAATTGCAAACGTTCGAATAAACGGAAACTAATTTTACTAAATATGAGTGACCGATTGTGACGATTTCTGATAGAAGAGATGCCTGTGCTGATGGTATTACACTCTATTTAACTCTTCAAATCATAAATCGCGCCGATTACATATAAAGCACACAGTTAAATACTCAACCATTTGAGAGAACGAAGGAGAATGAGAGATAAAGACACATATCAAGGACAGAAAGGTAAAGGCAATATAATTGATATTTGAGAGAACAAAGGAGAATGAGAGATAAAGACACATATCAAGGACAGAAAGAAAGATAAAGGAAATATATGTGATGAGAAGAAGTGGCACCTTAAGGTCAAATGCCATACACAGACCACACTCGAACGGGAGCGTTATACTCTCGCGTGGAATGTGGACGCTCTCCGCATTTATCGTTACACCGATGACTTCCTTAATCTATAAAGTTTTCATTCGTGAACAAAAAGAATTGTAAACTCTGTATCTAATTTTTAATACAGTATATTGACTCACAAAACTTCGCTGAACTTGCGTTTTCGATCACAGATTCTTTAGTTATTTCATATACATGATTGCACATAGATATGATTTCTCTCGATATTTTATCGTTCAAAAATAGTTTCTAATTATGACACGAATGATAATAATAGCGTTCGTGTTGACAAAGCGAATGTATACATAAACAAGAATATATTAGCACTAAAAGAAAAACAGTATAACTCCCATACAAGAATATCGGTAGAAAGTCTTGTTATGTGTCACTTTAAAATTTCATTTTTAACTTTTTTCCTCTCTATTGATATGGAAACTTATAATATTGATACGTTTGTAAAGTTGCACTACTCGACGGTGGCATCTGTCTATACCAAATAAATTGTAACGCTTCACTAGTCGACGATCTTGACTTCGATCTGTCCAGATTCTTGTTTTTGTTGAACATCAGACAAGATTCTTTTCTCATTCCTTCTGTACAAGATTCTTGTCTGACAAAACAGATCTTGTCTTTCTGACTAGATTCTTGCTTTTCCATAATTCTTGCCATTTTGACAAAATCCTTCTAATACCCAGGTGAATCAATCCGATACAGAATCCCATCGAATTCTATGGGGTCCTACCTTCCGACGAAATCCCGTTCGATTCCTGGTTGAAGAATCAATGTCGGATCCGACAGTCGTATTTCCAATCATATCCGATTGTCGGAACCAATGAAATCCGAAGCATTCCGGTTTCGATTGACGGTTGATGTCGGGTTTTATCAGTTTCCGATACTAGGATCAGATATCGATTCCGGAACCAGAAATCCGACGATAATCCGATAGTTTCCTTGCGCCTTCCGAAGAGCTCCGTCGGATTCCAATAGGAACCGATCGGAACTCATCGGATCCTAGGCTAGGATTCATTCTCCTGGGTCATCGTTTTTTTATTAGAATAATACTTCATTTATCTATTTCAAGGTGGTTTCGATTTTCTTTCTTTTTTCAGAAAAAAATTCATGATGTAAAATCCTCCATTTTATATGAATCTCACAGAACAAGTACTTTCGTGTAAAAATCAATCCTTCTATGATCTAGGTCAACAATAATGTGGTGATGTGGTTGTTGAGATTATGCGATTACAAGATATCTCATCAGTTGAATATCTTCTTGACGTTGGTGATATTTTCGCTTTTCTAAATCTTGACTCAAATGAACTTATACAAATAAAAAAGAAAGCAGGAATCTTTTTAAACAATAGAAGTTATATTTTGAAAATAGGAATTTTATACAAGGTTACAACATTTATTAATATTCTCAATGGACTTAGCCGAAGACATGTTAACTACTCTGACCGTCAAAGTTCGAATGAATCTTGCAATTTAACTGTGCCAGAAGGGCTTATTGAAAAGTTACCATTTATCCGAACGCGTATAACTTATTCAAGTCTAGTTGTGAGCAGCAAAGCTGATTTTACATTATTAAACACCTTATTCTCTAATATGTTTAGAAATCTGGGTATTGCAGATAAA
>OENM01002749.1:3901-14562 GCA_900239745.1 Rotaria magnacalcarata
TAATCTTGACTAATCTATGAAATAGCGCGGATAACTGCGTTCTTCATCAGGCAAAAATATCATCTTTCGGACCATGTACTAGGACTTGGTGAATCCCTAATTTATTTAAATATACTTTATTTATTATGTCAAGATGTAAAATAAAGTTGTTTCACATATTTGTTTGAAAATACTAACGGTAGGATATTGCAATAGACACAGTGTTCTTGTTCACAAAACTAGTGCTTTTTTAAACTTCCAGCCGCCGCTGTCGGCGGCGACAAAATAATTAAATTTTTAAAGCCGCCGCCGATGAGCACCTCGGCTGACATCTCTAGTTGTGCTGAATAAGATAGATTAACCAAATGAACATATAGTAATGGATTAGGTGTAGACATTACACTAACATATTGATATATATTATTATCTACAATTGTTACTTCTGCTGTTGTTGTTCTTATAAATGAATTATCATTTGTTTGAATTCGAACACTTTAAACAGTAAATGATGATTGTTTGATAATAGCTATTGATTTTTTCTTATGCCGTTTTCTATCATGTTTTCCTTTGACATTGATTTGGTTGATGATTTTGTTGTAATATTTGCTGTTGATATAGGTAAATTCTATATTGAAAATTGAGATGTTAATTATTGCTCAACTTCTTTTGATACAATTAAAAATGTTGCTTTAAGAACATCAACTGGTCGATAATTGTATTGTTGATAATGAGATGATATTGATTGAAAATGAGAATTTATTGATGAAAATGGTTATCGCCTTTTATGGTTTACTCTCGATTCGTCCCAAATTGATCAAGTAGGTGATTCTTATCTGAAATGTTTGTCTCAATTCGTCCCTTCCATAAAAATACCATTCTTAATTGATTCTCAATTCGTCCCTTCTCCATTCGTTCCTAATTAGTTAGTCGTTAAGCAGTAACGTTTTTGTATCTTAGAGCTTTATTTAAAAAAAATACCAATACAGTATGAATAATACTGCAGTATAAATTTCTATTTTCACTTTTTGAACAGCCTGCACGTTGCTTCATACGCCCAACAGCTTCTTCCATGGCAATCGTTGCATCAGCAATGCGTGTGCACGTGTGAACGCTAGGTTCTCGAAGAATAGTTGTACCGGATGTGCAGAGAGACAAGGTACTTACACATTTCCGATCCCGGCATCGCCATTCTTCTGATAACTTATTTATTCTCTTTTTGGTGTATTGATGTTTGTCATAATTGCAAACATTTCCACCACGTTCAGATAATGTGAATCGAAGCATAGCAAGTCAAATACAATGTAATCGATAGATTATAAATATATGTTGCTGAAAATATGGGCTTATATACACGAGGAAAAAGAAAACAGGTTATACTACTGACTTATTATTTGTGAATACAATGATTCAATGGTTTCATCATTATGCAGCCAATAGAATAGTTATGCCACCTGATGCCCATGAAAATTTATATTAATTAATTTAACCAATGAAAACAAAAAAGGAAAAGACCGTACAGTATGTACGAGAAAAAGAAGAATAAAATCATCCGACGCATAAGAGAAAACAAAGAGACACAAAATTAAATATCGTACGATATATGACTATGACGATAGAATCATTATACACCAGCTATTATAGAAGGGACGAATTGAGAATCAATTAAGAATTGTATTTTTATGGAAGGGACGAATTGAGACAAGCATTTCAGATAAGAATCACCTACTTGATCAATTTGGGACGAATCGAGAGGATACCCCTTTTATAATATAAATTTGCCTGAGCAAGTCAAACAGTTCCTCGTGAAACGCGGAACAAAATGGGATGTTTGCAATTATTTCCTGATCCCGCAAAACGTTTTCAAGAGATTTGGTCGACAATATTTTCTCATATAACTATTTAACGAGAGAGATACATGCCAGGTGATAGTGATAGATAGTGCTGGATAAAAGGCCGAAATTCTTACAACAACAAATAGGCTGAAAATGAAGAATTTATTGAGAATACTTTTGACTAATATTGCTGTTATTGGTGTTTTCACCAAAATTAAGCTATCCATTTTATCAAAAAAAGAAAAAATGCAAGGAAAACTAGTATTTTCAGTTGAATATTATTCATGTTAAAAGTATTTATCAGCAAAATAGAAATCCAAAAATTATCTAACAACTACTATAAATTCACAGTAGATAATGACGATGTATAGTCTTATATCTATGAAGTTCTGCCACTATGTCGAATCGAAGCCTACTAGAATTGTTTTAACTTAGTGTCATATACAAGTCTACTTCGAACAAATTTCATAATCTTTAACTATTCGACAAATCTGAACAATCAAACTGTCTTTATTCTAATTAATGCTTGCTGTGCTATAGCCAAAGAATTCATTCTTTTGATAAAAAAATGATTCATAGAAAAAAAACTTCTAAAGAGAGACTTAAAATAAACTGGATGAGTCAAGAGTACTATGGCTACTTGTTCAAATACTTTTTTGAGTAGAAAATCCATCATCTCTACCTTAAATAATAGTGTTTATCAGACTGACTAACTCTATTGAAATCCAAGAAATCTTGAAAATTAGAATAAAAACTTGTCGAACATGGTTTGGCAAGAGTCACGACTCTCTAGCGTTCAAAAACCAAAAATACATTTGAAAAAAACTGACTAGTAATATGTAGCATACAGACGACAGGATAGCATGAAACAGATAGATCGCATAACAGGATGGGACGAATTAAGAAAAAAAGTTGCAAGCGGGACAAGACCGGACGGGACAAATAGTAGCAGAACATGGGACGACTTGTTGATCGTCCCGGGGAGTTGCGATAACTAATATATTAATTTTTTTATAAATTTTTTTCAATATTTCTTCGAAAGAAATATATGAACACAGTTTAATGATTAGATTAAACTGATAAGGAAGAAACAGATTCCTTTTGGCTATTTAATTTTTCAGTAGAAACAAATTATTTGAATACATTAAACAATACTTTTTTTGGGTAGACAAGAGGCATATATCAGTATAGTGCATTTTATCAGCATCGTACTGGTAGAGATTTTTGATGAAAATATGTTAATATGTCGTTGTTCGATGATTTTATAGAGTGAAATGACGTACGTCATACTTACGGGGCAACCAAAAGTTCTGACAATATTAAATAAAAATATAAAGATAGTGAGATATTTTTAATTTAATTTTATCAAATGTTCAGGATAGATGCCATTATTATTTATACCGATTTCAATCCTTTCAAACAATTTATTAAAAGTTATTTTAAATTTTTTCGAAAAAATTTTATCTATCTTGGAAACCGTATAATCTAATCATATTTCATTTGTTTTAAAGATTTGACAAAATTTTGTTAGATCATGTCAGCTGCGTTCTAGCACTACTAGTGATGAGATATTGATTTATTTTAGATAGGTTAGTCATCTGATACTAGGTGGCTTATTGAAGGCGAATTGTCAAAGACTACTGTTCATGGAGACAGATTTGAACCAAAACTTTGTTTCGTACATTCTTTAAATCAAATAGTCCTTGGTGTAGATAAAGGCAAGATTGGACGTTACAAGTATTATAGTGAAAATTGTCTGAATCCTTTCGTCAATGTAATATGGAAGCAAACAGAGACATTAAGTTCAAAATGTACAAAATCGTTTGGCAATCATCATTGACTTCATGCTCATCCAATGTTATTAATTATTTGACAGAAGAAAGCATCAATATAATATCCCATTTACCATATTCGCTACACGTAATACTGCAGATAATCTTTGACTAAGTAATTTTATCGAATGAAGTTTAACTGATTAAATAAATGAAATATGATTAGATTATACGGTTTCCATTATAGATAAAATTTTTTCGAAAAAGTTCAAAATAACTTTTAATAAATTGTTTGAAATGATTGAAATTGGTAGAAATAATAATGGCATCTATCCTGAACATTTGATAAAATGGGTCTACGAAAATTGCTCGCGCTTAATTGCTCGATACGAAAATTGGTTGAATGTGTGGGTGTGTGCAACCAATTTTCGTATCGAGCAATTAAGCGCGAGCAATTTTCTTTCGAGCAATTTTCGTTCTCCCGATCAAGATAGATGCTTGTGTGAAACGAAACAAAACAGTAAAAAACAGTGGTTAGAATTAGAACGAGCCGACAAGGCAATTTTCCTAATCAGTTCAATTTTCTTATGAAATATTTATCGATAAACGAATCATACTAAAAATACAATTCTTTCGTGTTTTTGTATATGGTTCTAAATAATTACCAGTACATGGCAGAATAAAAAAGAAAAACATGCAGAACTCATGTTCCAACCCAATATATTATACATATATGTTTCAAGAAAATGAATTTATTTCATAGATTGCTACTTATCACGCATAATCATTTTCATCTCTACATAGATTTTGATTTCTTACAACAATAGACAAGAGNACGGAAAATATTCTTGTAAAGAAGAATTTGAACATTTTGTTTTATATAATTTTAGTTCATTTATTTTGGCACAGTTAATTCGTGTATCTTCTCTTGTAAAATTATGTGTTACTCGTTGTAAAGATTCATATTTGATATGAAGAAGAACATTATTTTGTAAATACGTTTTAGTATTAAATAGAAATTGTTCTATATAATCATCATGAACATTGAGAATAACAAGTTCACCAAGTAAAGAATATTCAATAAGACATAAATTTCGATTATCATTGTTTGATTTATAAGATTGTTTGTGATTTTGTGATTTATAATTAGCCACAGATAATTGTTCCATAAATGGAAATGATTCTTGAATTCGAAGAAAAAATTCATGTTCAAAAGGATGTTCATCAAATAATGACACCACACGAACATATTTAAATAATCCACCTGGAAAATTATTTGTAATATTTCCGTAATATGGCATAAAAGATGGATAAGAGTAAATATGACATTGACTTTGATTTGCTTCTGAAAAATAATCAACATAAGAAATTATATTATTATTATTTTGAAAGTCAATGAATGTGCGTTGAATGTCTTCTGTTGATGGAAAATTGACTTGATTACGAATATACACGAATGAGCGAATATAAAATTTAAATTGGTTTAATCGTGACATACGGTTAATAATGTTTTTCTTCAAATGATTTCCATCAATAAATGTATCAACAAAAATCGCAACATACAAACCGAGTTGTTCTAGATTTGGCATTCGATGTAGAAGTGGTGGGATCAATTCATCGTAATGATTTGTTCCAAAATTACAGGATAGAGAAAAACACTTTAAATTTGGTAAATTGCCCTAAAAAATAACATTTCTTTTGTTATTTGACAACATAAAGATTTTTCTTGTAAAACTAACTTGATTTTTAATTTCATCAGGTTCATTAATATGAGTCAAATCAACACAGAGTGTGTGAAGTTGATTAAATCGACCATCAAGAAGATAAAGACAATCATCAAAACATTGTACTCTGATTTTCAATTTCAAAAGAGTTGAAGAACGAAAAGTAGGAAGAAATGCATCATCAAACAATAATGGAATACGTTTTTTATACGATGATTCATATAATGTTAAAGAAATTAGACTAGTGAAAACGGTCAAGATATGATTACATATGTTTTTTGCGGACAATATCATTTCTTCATAAAACTCATTATTTTTATCAATTGTAATAAGGAGTGTTGTAATCTGATTTTTGAAAATACCAGAAGAAAGAATTTCATCTAAATATATATGTACAATATTAGTAAGAAAAAAAAAACTATAAAAATAATATCAGTATATCCATTCAATGATCTAGTCATTTATAGCAATAAGTTTGAGAAATCTTTTCTTTGTTCTGGAATACAAACAATTCAATTGAAATTTCTTACCAGTAAAAAGACACCGAGCTGACTCTTCATCAATATTATAAAGGCCAAGACCATATAAATTAGGATAAACGGCAGCACGTAAAATATTCTTCATGGATAATGATTCAAGATCAAGCCATTTGATTTTATCATGAATTTCAGGTAAAATTTGTGAACAAAATCGATTAAGCATCACACCACAACGCAATACATCGATAAAATTATCTGAGCACCATTTGACAAAAGTCAAACGACTTGTAAAAGTCGAATCTTGAACAAGTTTATTTAGTCGTTGATTAACACCTTGTAAACAGTAAAGTACTTCAAGATTGTTCAAGTTTTTGAAAATAATCATAAGGACCTCATCAGGTAAATCGTTGAATTCAACGCATGAATACTTCATATTTATGTTCATTTATTTATTCTTTTCAACTTATAAATGTCAATATCTATATGCACACACTCATTTGTTCTATTTGACCGATTTCGTCAATACAGACAATAACGCATTTTTCTATTTCGCCCCAAACAGATTGAAAAAATAAAACGAATTAAGCAACATGATTGGTTTATTCCGACTTAAATCATTTTTTAGATGATTCTTGTTTTTGGTGTGTTTCATCCCAGAGATCCCAAACACACAAGAAAAAATAAAACGGAATTAATGTAATACTCCAACTTCATATATGATCTATCATTTACCCTCGATTGAAATTTATTCACCTTGTTCTTCTTTTATTTTTACTTTGGAGCTACACCATTAGTTTGGCCTTCTTTCGAGCATACTGTTATCCATAAAAGGAAGAACCATAATATCCTGTTCCGTTCTCTGCATGTACTTTGTGAAATGACATACTTGATATGTTCTCCTCTCGTACATAATATTATCCATAAAAGAAATAACCGTAATATCCTTTTCCGTTTTGTATGTACTTTGGAAGGGCATCCTTGGTATATTCTTCTCTTGTATATAGCATGATCCGTAATTATAATCTAACCTTTGATCTCTTCGTATTTTTCTGTTATTGTGTTTACTGTATTTTTCGATGTTATTCTCCATATACGAAGTGGTATATAAGGGACGAGAAAAATACGGTAGGACGGACATTTTCTTGTTATACCAATAAAATATACTTAGAGTAGTTTTTAAGTGTTATTTTATACAACAGAAATCGCCACAATTAACCAATAGAATAGCCGATAAAGTTCAAACAGAGTTAAGGGTCGTCAGAAGTAAGGCCCCAAACAGACCAAAAAAATAAAACAGAATTAAGCAACGTGATTGGTTAATTCACACTTGAGTCATCTTTTTGAGACGATTTAATGGTTAATTCTGTTTTATCTCTTTGGTCTGTTTGGGGTCTAAGTCAAATATGTGAGCCAAAGGCAATAGGTCACTTCATATAGAAGTTGCAAGCCAATCAAATGAAAAGTCCATGTTTAATAACACTCCAAATGACGTGTTTCTCTTTTCATCAACTTAAATGAAACATAAGAATAAGAAGTGAAGAATACAAAACAACTTCACAACTTGCCGAGTCGAAAGTGAGCCATCAGATTCTGTCGAATCTGTCTCAAGTAGATGAATATCTGATGAGAATCCGATTGTCGAAATCCGATCGGATCTCAGTTGATTGCCATTATTTCCGACATATTTCGATTATCGGATTCTGATGAAATCCGAGAAACGAATCCGATAAGATTCTATTGTCAGAATCCGGCCGGTTCTATCCAGTTCCGATAAGCTAGTCGATGGATAATGATGCACCACATAGTCTGGGCAAAATTTATTTCTAATAGAAACTGTTTTTGTAGAGTTCATGAAAAAATGAATTGAGATGTTCAACGAATTGAGCTGGATAAAGAAAAGTTGTTACAAAATGATTATCAGAGTACTATTTTTCAATTGCTACTAATTAGATAACCTTCCATACTGAAAATTGATTGCCCTCTCAAAATAAGAGCTTCAAGGATAAAATCGGTTAGAATATTGCATGAGATTAGTCGTATAAACATCTAACTGAATACATTATTTGAATGCTCGATTTCGCGATAAATAGGCATCAAATATTTTTTATCTGACTAGTATGCATTCGTAACACCTATTCAGACAGAAAAGAATAATCCATATCATAATCTGTTAACTATATTAATGAATAGACAAATGATTGGACCATCTCTTTTCGATACGATATGTTCCAACTATTCGTATTCATGTTCTTTCCATCAAGTAACTAAATTATTTGCCAACGGATCTTCTCAAACGTTCATTGATTACAAAACAAGTGCCTTATCTTTATCGCTTATATTTTCATAATAGGTTTGATACTCTCTTATATGATTTATTTTTACAATTTCCCTCCTTATTAGGATCAGAATAGCTCTTTCATTAGTCTCAATTTCACAATATTATAATACGCTCTTGGCATATTCATATGTATATACATGCTTCCTTTTTCACCTACAAATCAAATAGGCAATTTAAAGAAACTAATGTAACTGCAAGAGTACAATCAACAACCATGCACCCGTACACGAATAACTACCAGAGATAAACTTTAAAAAACCTGAGAAAAGTTCAGTGGCATGGGATAGGAATAAGGATATACCTATAAAAATATAGCTATTGGAGTATATCCATAATGGTATAGGTATAATCGTATAGGCATAGGCTATACATATATCCTTATAAGTATTTGGAATATATCTATACGAATAGATTCCATGACAGATGTTCCTGCGACATTTGCTCTCCATCGACATATATGCTTCCGAGGACCAGATTAAGTCCCAATCAAAATCAAAACTGACTCTCTGTCTCACCCTCACCTTCATCCCTCATCCTCAAATGATTTAATCGAGTCATATGAGAAGAACATGGAACTATTTTCTGTTTTTTTTTAATTATTAGAGGATCAGTTGTTAGTTTAGACTTGTTTATTTCCTAACTCAAAATATCGATCGAGCTTGTACACTTTTTACATTAAATCGATATTTATTGCTTTCTATTTCAATGGCAAATGTGTCTCATTCAAGTTACACGAGCGATAATAATCAATTGCTAGTTTTGTTTTGGTTTTTTTTTAAAATTTGTTTGAACAACAAAAAGGAAAGTAGTAATTCTCTAATTAATATCGCTTTTTTTATCTTTAGTTTTTGTTTAGTTTAGTTTAGTTTATTTCTCCTCTCTTTACATACACACTTGACATACATACGCGTTCTCGTTTTACAAAATAGAAAAAAAGAAAAAAAAATGAATACAAAAAAATAAGAAGAAGAAAAAAAGAATGTAATTGATTTAGTTTTAACTTTGTTATTGTTTTTTTCTCTTGTGTTCAACCGAATTACAAATATAGAAAGAAAATAAAGAAGAAGAGATCGTGATGAAATAATACGAGAAAAAAAGGGTAACAAGATAAAAGTTGCTTAATTTTTAAACACTGGCATGATGATTCATCATATGATTTGGAAATCTAACTTGATGATTTTGTGGAGATATTGTTGAATTTAAAGCATTTCCTAATGATTGTCTTTTTTCAATCGTTAAAGCATTCATACATGCTTGAAATATCGATGGAATTGTCTAAAAATTAAATTTCAAATATACGTTTTTTTTGTCTAATCAATAAAAAATGAAAAACTAACTTGAACATGTCGTAAAATGATCACCATACGTTGATCAACAACTGAATTGACTTCAATCGATGATTTAACAAATGCATTAGCAAATAATTTAATCACATTAGGTACAATGAAATTATTTTGTTCAATAATCACTGAATTATTTGATTCAATTAAATCACATAAATAACCATAAATATATGATGTTTCTTCCGTATCTTCATGAATTGGAAACCAAGAAAACAAAATTTGGTGAAGCTACAGAAACAAAATAATATTTATATTTTTATAAAAAGTATTTTACTTTATCGAGATTATCCAAACATAAATTATTATATTTAAATATTTAAATATTTTTCAAACTGCATTAACTGTATTTTCCGTTGCTATATTATTTTCTGGTGCGTGACGAGTATCTGGTGAACTAATCAATGCAAATAAATGAGGTAATGCTTCAGTACATGTACGTGCATAAATAGAGCCACCATTCATTCCTATTACACCAAATCCATATGCAGCAGCTTGATGAATCTTGAAAGAAACAGAAAAACAAATAATCAGATAATAAAAAATATTAAAAATTTACTTCAAATGTTGAATCAGCAAGACTTTCAGCCATACATCAAAGAATTAATTGTACATAACGATGTGAATATACACCAGTAAATTGTATAATATCATCAAATACAAACAATGCTCATTGACGATCAGATATTGAACTTGTTGGTTGTATAAGTATATAAAAATGTGATGCTAATGTATCAAAATAAACCAAATATGAATCTGTATATACCACTAGAAGTGAATGAATTATATCTGATAAATGATTTAATATATGTATATCAATCAAAATCATTCTCTTCAAGTATTTCTTCTTCAGTTTCTTCATTATAATCTTCATTGACGTCATTTTTCAGCACGTTCATTTGAACATTCAAAAAGTTTTTTTAAGATGATTATCAAGAATAAATGTTAATTCTTTTAATTCATCAGCTGTTAAACTTGATATATCTAATGTTTCACTACATTAAATTCAAAAATATTAAGTTAAGAAAATTCTTTTGATTTTTTCTTATTTACTTTTCTTAATTCGTCCCATCCTGTTATGCGATCTATCTGTTTCATGCTATCCCGTCGTCTGTATGCTACATGTTACTAGTCGTTTTTTTCAAATGTATTTTTGGTTTTTGAACGCTAGAGAGTCGTGACTCTTGCCAAACCATG